>CM053033.1:136539321-136575796 GCA_028564925.1 Lithobates sylvaticus
TCATGTTTCCTCCCCCTTCCCCTGATCTCTCTGTCAAAATTGATGGCACAACTATAAGCCCATCCCCACTTGCCAAGGAACTAGGTGTAGTCCTGGACTCTGAACTCTCCTTTAAGCCCCACGTCCAATCACTGTCCCAATCTTGCTGCCTCAACCTCTGCAACATCTCCAAGATATGGCCCTTTCTAACCAATGACACAACACAGCTCTTAATTCACACCCTGGTCATTTCCTGCCTCAACTACTGTAACTTTCTTGGCTTACCTCTACATAGTCCATTCATTCAATCCATCATGAATGCTTCTGCCAGACTCATCCACCTTACCAATCGCTCTGTGTCTGCTACTCCTCTCTGCCAATCCCTCCACTGGCGTCTGCTCACCCAACAAATTAAATTCAAAACTACTACTAACAACTTCATACAAAGCCATCCACAACTTAGCCCCCACCTATCTCACTAGCCTAGTCTCTAAATACTGTACCAGCCTATTCGTTCTCTTCGTTCCTCTCAAGACCTCCTACTCTCTAGTTCCCTTGTCACCCCTTCCCATGCTCGTCTCCAGGACTTCTCCAGAGCCTCTCCAATCCTATGGAATGGCTTACCCCAAATTGTCCGATTATCTCCTACTCTATTAGCTTTTAGACGATCCCTGAAAACACTTCTCTTCAGAGAAGTCTATCCTACACACACCTAACAACTGTATTTTAATTTTCTCCATCACCTCATCCCCCACAGTAATTACTTTTTGTTCCACTTGACCCTCTCTTCTAGATTGTAAGCTCTAATGAGCAGGGCCCTCTGATTCCTCCTGTATTAATTTGTATTGTAACCTTACTGTCTTGCCCCGTGTTGTAAAGCGCTGTGTAAAACTGTTGGCGCTATATAAATCCTAAATAATAATAATTAAAGGGCTCACTTAGTACCCTGCCAGGCCAATCTCCTGGGGATTGGCTAAGCTCCCCTAAATATGGAGAACAACACCTAGCCTCCGCCCCATAGTTTCCAGAATGTTTTCCAACCTTCCAGAACCAGGGGGCACCAGAGAGCTGTCTGTGTGAGTCATTCTGCCCTGAACTTGAATAAACCCTGATCCAATTAAAGACTCACAGGTTTAAGGATGAGTCAGGATATACATTTCTCTACACTTACACTAGTAGCACACTAGAGGGTGCTACATGTGCAACTAGTTCAAATCAATAGACATGTGCGGTTTGTTTTGTTCTGAATCGAAATTCAAACAAAGGTGTCCTTTTATGAAGCAGTGAAATCTATTCACTGCTTCATTCTCCGGCATTCACAGAGGAGATCTTTCTCCTCTGTGTGCCAGTTTATGAAGCGGAGTAGATCGCTTCAGCCTTGGAGGAGTGGAGCAATCTACAAACGCTTCTAACACTGGAGAACGGCCCCTGATACTGGAATCTCGTGAGACTTTACGAGATTACAGCACCAGAAATTCACAGAAACACCAAGATGTCAGTTTATTAAGCAGTGATAAATTATCACTGCTCAGTACACGGACAGACGGTGTGATTAATGTTAATAAAATAAAGAGTCCCCCTACATTATATATATATATATATATATATATATATATATATATATGTATACACACACACACATTATATATACATGTATATACACACACACATATATACATGTATATATGCACACATTATATATATATATATATATATATATATATATATATATATATATATATATATATATATATATATACACATTATATATATGTATATATGTATACACATACATATGACAGGGGGACATGGTTACAGTGTTGGGGGGTCTGAACGAGGCATAAGAAAGTTAATTATCTTCCTCTTTCCTCCTCAGATCCTCCAAGATTCTCTCTTCACTCCCCGCTTCACCACCTCTTAGTTGGTGAATCGGGGAGTGTGAATTCTGACACAGATCGCCAGTGAAGCGCTCAGATCGCAGCTTCATAAACTGGCCGTTACTGTGTCATTCTATGAGGATTCTCCATGTGCAGAGATAATCGGCGGGAGAACAAGTTCAAACACTTCTCCCCCCGATTATCTCTGGTTCATAAACTGTTTATGGGCTGTGATCAGTGGCGATCCTCGGGATCTCCGCTGATCACTGCTTCATAAAAGGACACCAAAATGTTTGAATTTCAACAAATCCAAAATAAATATTCACGCAATAACACAGTTAATTTGTTTCATTTGGATGTTTGAAGCATCTGCATAAAATTAAGGATTCAAATTAAATATATAGTACCTTCCCAGCCTTGTGTAATTAGACAATCATCCTGGTCACTAGACATGTGCAATTTGTTTCTGTCCAAATTTGTTTTTTTTTAAAGAATTTAGAAAAATTTGTTTATTTGAAAATATCTGAATTAACGAAATGCCGTTTAACTATTTTTTTTTAAATATTCGGAAATTTAGAATATTCAAAAAATCTGTAAAATTGGGAAATTCTAAATTTAGAATTTTCGGAAATCCTAAATTTAGAATTTTCGGAAATCCTAAATTTAGAATTTTCGGAAATCCTAAATTTAGAGTTTTCGGAAATCCGAAATTTAGAATTTACAGGAATCCGAAAATTCGTAGATTCGAAAATCTTAAATTTAAAATGAAAATCCAAAAATTCGAGAGAACGAAAATCTGGAAATTCAAAAAAACGAAAATTCAAACATTGGAAATAATAACTAACTAATAATAACTTAATTATTACTAAACTATACAATTTATAGGTATTGGAATTTCCTTTCAAATTTATGCGAATTTATGAATTATATTAAATAATGAATGTCGTATCTAAACGAATGGAATGAAAACAAATAACTTTTTATTATTATTCTTTATTATTAATTTGTTCCATTCCATTTGTTTAGATGCGGCATTTGTTATTTTGGATAATTTCTCACTTCAGATAAATTTGTATTTATTACATTTACTAACAGCCAAATTTGAAAGGAAAGTCCAATACCTATAATTTTAGTTAGTTAGCTATTATATTGAATTTTCAGGATTTCGGTTATTCTTTCTTATTTTTTGATTTTCGAATTTCCGAATTTTCGAAATCTCTGAATTTCCAAATTTTTGAATTTCCAAATTTTTGAATTCCCAAATTTTTGAATTTCCAAATTTTTGAATTTCCAAATTTTTGAATTTTCGAATTTCCAAATTGCAGAATTTACGAAAAAATCAAAAAATGAATGAAACAAAACGAAAACTACCAAATTTTTTCAGCAGTGCACATGTCCACTTGTCAACGAATGTCATGCGGTGACCATTTTACAGAAGTCCCAGAAGTTGCTGTAGACGGCTCTGCCGGAAATAGCCAGGCCACCATTTTGCCAAAGTCCCAGAAATAGTTTGGAGGCCAGATTTAAGAATCGCCGGAAATCTACTCTTAGAAAGATGAAATCTTTCCAATGGGGACACTACAATGTTAAAAGTTAAAACCCCACACATTTGTACATGTCTAATTAAAACAGAAACTAGACCCCCCACCCCTTCAACCTCTGTAGCAATGATGGCAGCACTCATTCCCCAAAGACCTCCTCTGGATAGGACACTGAGCATGTGCACGCAACTTCTTTGGTCGACCATGGCGAGGCCTGTTCTGAGTGGAACCTGTCCTGTTAAACCGCTGTATGGTCTTGGCCACCATGCTACAGCTCAATTTCAGGGTCTTGGCAATCTTCTTATAGCCTATGCCATCTTTATGTAAAGCAACAATTATTTTTTTTTTAGATCCTCACAGAGTTCTTTGCCATGAGGTGCCATGCTGAACTTCCAGTGACCAGTAGGAGAGCGTGCTCCTCAGACATGACACCGGAGGAGGTAAAATGGCTAACTGGGCCAATTTTGGACATTTTCAATTAGGGGTGTACTCATGTTTGTTGGTTTTGGTTTTTAATGGTTGTTTGTTGAGTTATTTTAGGGGACAGCAAATTTACACTGTTATACAAACTGTACACTACACTATGTAAAGAGAGAACAAGAGGGGGTTTAGCCAACCTGACGGACTATCACGGTACCTGAACAAAGTCGGATATTTGATACTAGATAATTAGTTTAAATATATTTTTATTATTACAAAAATAGAAAATAGTATATATAGATATTAAAAAAGAAAGAAAAAAGCCTTCTCGAGTATACATTATAATAAGCTTTATGGCGGCGTACATTCCCATATATAAATCTAAGCATACCTTTCAGGCTTGTGTTCCTGTTTAAGGACATCCACCACAGTGGTGGAAATGTAACTTAATGTTGTCACCTGTGGTAAATAAAATCCCTTGGGGATGTAAAGGCCAGAGATTAGTTGCTGAGGAGTTAAATCCGACAAAGATCGTAGCACATACTGGAGGACAACAAAAGAAAAAAAAAGGAGAAGGGGAGAGGGGAAAGGGGAGAAGATAGGGAAAGCAATTAGACAACATTAAATCGGCTAAATAAGCTTGTATATTTGGGCAGTAAGACTTAGTACTCACATCTAGTATATTTGTGTGGCTATAGGATAAAATTATCTGAAGCACATCTCTGCAGGGCTGCTAAAGATTGGAAAACTGGACAAATATTTCCCGCCTGGAAACGATAGGTATAGCACGATTATACAAGATAGATCTTAATGGGCTGTGGTTCCTAGAAGTTCATGTTCATTTGTACCCTACCTGGTGAGATTTCGTGGAGATTTCTTAACCAGAAATCAGCCAGCCTGGGCCCGTGTTGAGACCATCATTCAGAGGAAAGCATTCATTAGGAGTTCTAATAGAAAAAGTGATAGCATTTATGTAGTGATATTGGTTTACCGCAGCCCATTAGGAACCGCAGCCCATTAAGATCTATCTTGAATAATCGTGCTATACCTATCCTTTCCAGGCGGGAAATATTTGTCCAGTTTTCCAATCTTTAGCAGCCCTGCAGAGATGTGCTTCAGATAATTTTATCCTATAGCCACACAAATATACTAGATGTGAGTACTAAGTCTTACTGCCCAAATATACAAGCTTATTTAGCCGATTTAATGTTGTCTAATTGCTTTCCCTATCTTCTCCCCTCTCCCCTTTTTTTTTTTTCTTTTGTTGTCCTCCAGTATGTGCTACGATCTTTGTCGGATTTAACTCCTCAGCAACTAATCTCTGGCCTTTACATCCCCAAGAGATTTTATTTACCACAGGTGACAACATTAAGTTACATTTCCACCACTGTGGTGGATGTCCTTAAACAGGAACACAAGCCTGAAAGGTATGCTTAGATTTATATATGGGAATGTACGCCGCCATAAAGCTTATTATAATGTATACTTGAGAAGGCTTAATGGCTCACTCATAAGTAATTTTCATTTTCTTTCTTAGAATATATCACAGATATTAGAATTGCTGTTCTTTTGGTTCTGATGAAGCTAAAAGCGAAAAGCGTCAACCATCTTCTGACCAGCATGTTTGAACGATTTATGTAACTCACTGTGTCTGTATGCATGTTACAAATTCCATGAATTTTTTCTTTCTTTTTTAATATCTATATATACTATTTTCTATTTTTGTAATAATAAAAAGATATTTAAACTAATTATCTAGTATCAAATATCCGACTTTGTTCAAGTACCGTGATAGTCCGTCAGGTTGCCTAAACCCCCTCTTGTTCTCTCTTTACATATCCATTAGGACGAGGTACCCCCCATAGCTTATCCATCTAGATCTAATCCTGTACACTACACTACTTTACATTGCAGCAAAGTGTTATTTCTTTACTGTTGTCACATGAAAAGTTATAATAAAATATTTACAAAAATGTGAGGGGTGTATTCACTTTTCTGAGGTACTGTATCTCCATTCCAAATGGCTAATTACACTTGTCTGGGAAATTACTATATATTTACATGCACACAAGTAAGACATGACCCCTTGATAACATCCGATTGGACTAAACGTGCTGAAGCAGAGATTTTGGTGGTGACGTCACGCAGCTGCACGATTCTGGGTCTGCACTGACTTCTAGATGTGAGTTTATTGATTTTTAAAAATAAATACTACACTATTGGAGTCTTTTTGTGGCTCGTGACCCCACCCTTTGTTTAGTTAGCTTCATTACGGAACCACCCACTGACAGCTCCAGTTCCCAGTGCCCGCCCCTTTGTTTATTTACCATAGGTGAGAACCGGAGATGTCAGAGGCAAGGTATGGGCACGGACCTCTTTTTTGCTGTTTATTTTTTGGGGTCGGAGGTGGCGACGTTCATCGTCATTGATGCTGGATTTACTTCGGGGGACATTGTTTTTTTTGGTTTGTTTTTTAAAAAAAAGTCAAAAACTGTGTTTGTGTTTTTATTAACTCTTTAAGAACTTTTGGGTGAATGAGTAGGTCATTGCTCATTCACATAGGGACTGGAGGCCGGGAACTGGGGGCTACCAGATTCCAATAAGCCCCCACCCACAGACCCCCATAACCACCACCCAGGGTTGTAGGGGAATAGTCCCTTGTCCCTATCAACATGGAGACACGGTCCTTTGGGGCGGGGGGAGTAAATTTATAGATAGATATAGATATATAGATAGGAGATTCGACATGATGCTGACAATAACAATCTGTGTCTATCAAACTTGTGGTCGAAGGGTGCCTAACCTTAACTCTATTAGTCCAAGATTATTCTACAGAGAGAGAATAGATTCGACATAGAGAGAAAAGATCGCTGTTGGAATTGGGTGGGGAAATAAAAATAAAAATAATGATGATGATTAATGTTATTGGCTGATTGTAACCAAAGAGGAGGAGCAGTAAAATAGCTAGAACTAAGTACACACGTACAGCCAACTTACTTTCACTCACGATTGCTAGCAGAGAGAGACACACACACTGAATCATTTCAGAAGACAGTCAATCTTAGCTGGTCCGTTTGTCAGAAAACCTGATCTATTTAGCAATTAAGCATAAGCACAGCAGCAGAACAATAGTGAAGCAAGCTACAGTTTGACTTAACCTTTTCATAATAATCTGCTGCTATTGTGTTAGTGTTGTGAACTTGATAGTGATACTGGTGTTGCTAGTGTTGTGATAGCCTCAGAGGCTGTCCGTGTTGTGGGGGGGGGGTTATTATTATAGATTCTATATTATAGATTGAGATTCTATATGGATTCTATATACCCTATCTTGTTACCTGTCTGATCAATGATCACTATCACCAGTCTATTTTCTGTTTGAACTATATTCATTCAACATGAACGACAAAGATTCGACAAAGCAGCGAAAAACATACAAACATACCATCCAATCTACTAGATGGATGGGGAATATCTAATCTGCTAGATGTATGGGGAATGGGAACCCCATCACTCTGTTTTTAGCGGACTGGACTTGCACAGATGCAGGCGGGTATAAACGGACACATGTCCATTTACTAGAAAGTGTATGGCCTCACAACATGTAGAACTGGAGTAATAAGTATCCACAGTACCATCATCCATGAATATATAGAATAGGGATTTGGTAGTCTGGTCCCCAGCCAGAACTACCAGAAAAGGGGAGCTTGCGGACTATCACGGTACGTGTTGAAAATGAGATATAAATAATTATATAAACAGGTATATAAAAAATATACATCAATTTATTTATACATAGAAAAAGTTAATCAATAAAAAAATAAAATATACTATATGTACATCTATGAATTTTTAAGAATTTCTTTGAAATAGCACATTAGTCACTTTATATTTAAATAGCACCACCGTCTAGCTATTTTATATATGTGGTTTTTATATGTGTTTGATGGTATATGTACCTGTTTTTTATTGATTTACGTATAAATAAATTGACGTATATGTTTTATATACCTGTTTATATAATTATTTATATCTCATTTTCAACACGTACAGTGATAATCCGCAAGCTCCCCTTTTCTGGTAGTTATGGCTGGGGACCAGACTCCCAAATCCCTATTCTACATGTCTATTTACATCAGCCTCTCCATAGAGAACAATGGGTGGTCCAATTAGGCCCACCTAAAAAAAGGACAGGCAGATCCGATTGGTGTGCTTGTGTGAAAGGGGCCTAAGAGGGCCGGACAGAACGAGTGCAATGAGGATAGGGAGGGCCAGACATGACTGTGTGTCTAGTGACACACCAAAAACTGGAATGTAGCAGGGAGGGGTTAGCAGGGGGCAGCAAATAGGAGGCAGGGGGAGCGGCATTATAAAAAGGGGGCGTGGCCAATCGGGAACACTCGTTGTATGGAATTCACAGGAGGAGGCAGTTTTTCTCACTGCTCCTCTACATCCAGCTAAAATGGCCGACAGCGACCTCGTGGAGCGACTGAGGGCCGCGGCAGAGACGAATGGGGCCGAATGGCTGCAGGCACAGGTGGCAGCTATACTTGCTGGAGCAGCATCCAGGGATGGAGGACAGAGCAGAAGACCGGAGGGACGTTCGGCGGATGGTGGTGACCGATCAAGCGGCCGGGTGCCCAGGGCACCTGTGAGGTACTCTCCAGGGGGGGTTGCAGGCCCATCCAGACCAGCCAGGAGCCCTAGGGGGGATTTATCCACACCACCTGCCAAGAGGGCCCAGACAGAGACCCCGATGGGGCCTAGGCGGAACGCACGCCGCGGGCGCCATGCGGGGGGCGGGGCTTCGGGCCTACTCAGAGTTCCATCCCCAGCAGCTAGAAGGGGGCCCTCACAGGACCCACCAGCCCCCGCAGATCTGCACAGACCGGGGGGACAACCAGCGGAGAGGAGGTCACAGCGGACGGGAGCCGGGAAGAGGGGGCAGTCAGGAAGCACATCGGCCCTTGCCACAGCGGCGTCCTCCCCAGCAGCTCTGCACGAGTTGAGGGGGGGGCGGTCAGCTCAGTCTGGAGGAACAGCCAGGATGGGGGGTAATACACCCCGGAGGAGTGCGGCATCGGACCCTTCAGCAGCTCTGCACGAGCCGAGGGGGGAGGACAGTAGGGTGCATATGTCTGCTAGTACAGCGCGACGGGCCGCCGGAAGGGCCAACACAGCAGAGGGTAGGCGGACGCCACCAGGAAGTGAAGCAAGAAGGCCAGTGGGCAGGAGCAGTGCCGGGTCCGGCCTGGCCGCCCAGGCCGTGGGGAGCCAGGGAGGTGGGGGGGGGGGGGGCCCCCAACATCGGGGGTGGTGATCGGAAGGAGCCGGGAGTTGTCCAGGAGTCCCTCCCCGAGGGGAACAGCGTCTTTCTCTCAGCAGGAGGAGTTCAGCAGGTCCGAAGGCGAGCTGTCCGAAGAAGATGAGGTGCCCAGCCGCCCACAAGTGTCGGTTGATGTCAGGCCGGTAATCCCGGTGGAGGTGCCAAGACGGCCCGGTAAGTCCAGTAGTAATAACTCTTTTACAACTGCTTTACAGAATTTGTTGGGAATTGTACCAGGGGGGGGGAGGGAATTAGGGCCTCCGGCTCCGCTGGTGGCAAGCCATGACCAACCGCGGGCTGGGAGTGAGTCTCCATCGGGGGGTCAGGTGCAGGAGTTGCTGGAGGGCCTAAGGGCCCTGGTGGGGCGTTTTGAGAAGGCGGGTGGGGTAGCGAACCCCCCAAGCGGGGCTTCGGTCACAACAGCTGGAGAGGCATCGACTTCGGTGGGCCCAGGAGAGCAGGTGAGTACGCCAGAGAAGAGTGGGGATGAGCAAGTGGTAAGGGCCGACATTGTACGGATGGCAGATGCAGCAAAATGTGAGGTATACGTTTGCTTCGAGGGCCCCCTGGGGGCCCATTTAAAACAGGAAGTGAGGGAAAAAATCTGGAAGGGTGAGTATGTGGAGATTTTTTCCCTGTTGCCATTGGAGAAATTCAATTTAGACAGGGTGAAACCGGATGACACCAAAAAAGCTGATGAGGAGAAGAGGCGGTATCGGTTAATTCCACGGACGTTTGCAAACTGGCTGCAAGCGTTCGCCATATTGGCCGGGGTAATTGGGGAGAAGAACCCCGAGCACTGCTCGGCGTTATTCTGCTATATGGACGCTATAGGGGAGGCGCATAGGGTCTATGGAGGGACAGCTTGGCTGCGATATGACGAGCAGTTTAGGCAGCGCAGGGCGGTTCGCCCAGCATTGCGATGGGACCATAAGGACATTAGCTTATGGATGAGATTGATGGCTTCGGCAAAGACGCCGGCACAGACATTTCTCGGGGGGGCTGGGGGTAGCCACTCCTCGGGATCCTCAGCCGGAAAGAAATTTGGAATATGTTGGCAGTTCAACGAGGGAGCCTGCAAATTTGGAAACACGTGCAAGTTTAAGCACGAGTGTTCAGGTTGCGGGGGAGGGGGACACTCGTTGGCGCGATGCTTCAAAAAAGGAAAGCGCGCCGGAGAGCCTGGCAACAAGAGGGACGACGCCGGTGATGTGGGTAAGAATGCAGCCTTTCCTAAGTAGGTATCCTGACAGGGCGGCGGCGGGTTTGCTCAGTGCGGGGTTCAGGGAAGGTTTCAGGATCCCGTGCACACTGACGGAAATTCCTCCGGTGGCAAAGAATCTGAGGTCAGCATTGTTGCACCCAGAGGTTGTGTCGGAGAAATTAGCCAAGGAGGTTGCGTTGGGTAGGATGGCGGGGCCGTTCGTGGCTAAGCCGTTGACGGACTTAGTAGTGTCACCACTTGGGGTGGTTCCCAAAAAGGAACCCAACAAGTTTCGTTTAATACATCATTTATCTTTCCCAAAAGGGGGATCGGTAAATGATTTTATTGACCCGGAGGCATGCACGGTATCGTACACGTCATTCGATGCTGCGGTGCGATGGGTACGGCGATATGGCCGAGGGGCACTGATGGCAAAGTCTGATGTGGAATCCGCATTTCGACTGCTGCCAGTGCACCCAGACAGTTTTCATTTGCTGGGTTGCTGTTGGCAAGACCAATTTTATGTCGATCGTTGTTTGCCCATGGGGTGTTCCATATTGTGCGCCATGTTTGAGGCGTTTAGTTCGTTTTTAGAATGGGTAGTTAGGGATGTGACAGGCATTGATTCCGTCATCCATTATTTGGATGACTTCCTCTGCGTGGGCCCTCCAGCTTCCAATGTGTGTGCGATACTGTTGTCCACGTTGCAGCACATTGCGGAGAGTTTTCGGGTGCCGTTAGCACCTGACAAGACGGAGGGCCCGCGCACAGAATTGAGTTTTTTGGGGATAGTGATCGATTCCATGGCTATGGAATGCAGGTTACCAGAAGAGAAGTTGAGGGACTTACAAAAGGAAATTAGGGAGATTCATGGGTGCAAAAAAGTGCAGTTGCGCACGTTACAATCCCTGTTGGGAAAGTTGAATTTTGCATGCAGAATCATTCCTATGGGGAGAATTTTTTGTAGACGATTGTCATCGGCCACGGCGGGGGTGAAAGCTCCCACACATTATATTAGGCTTCGGAGGGAGCACAGGGATGATCTGGAGGTGTGGCATCGGTTTTTGCAGGAGTTTAATGGGAGGTCGGTTTGGATGTCAGGTCCAGTTAGCAATTTCGATGTTGAGCTAGTAACTGACGCCGCAGGATCCACAGGTTACGGAGCGTACTTCCAAGGGTGTTGGAGTGCGGAACCATGGCCACGATCCTGGGTGGAGGCGGGGTTTACAAAGAATTTAGCACTATTGGAGTTGTTTCCGGTGGTGGTAGCATTGGAGCTGTGGGGCAAGGCCTGTAAAAATTTAAAGCTTAGATTGAACTGTGATAATATGGGGGTAGTGCAAATAATCAATAGTATGTCGGCGTCTTCACAACCTGTCATCCGGCTGATGCGACAGCTAGTGTTACGCTGCATGCAATTGAATATTTTTCTTTATGCGGTACACATCCCGGGGGTAGAGAACACGCTGGCTGATTCTTTGTCTCGGTTCCAGTGGGACAGATTCAGGACTCTGGCACCGGAGGCTCAGCAGGAGGGCGTTCCTTGCCCGGCCTGGATCTGGGATTTGGCACGAGGGTAGCAGCGGGATGGATCCAGAAGTCGGTGAGTATGTCGTCTTGGTTGGCATACCAGAAGGTCTGGAAGGAGTGGGGTGAGTTGCTGCTGGAATCGGGAGTGGGGCAGGATGTGTCACAATTTAGGCTGTTAGTGCTGTATTACGTGTCCAGAAATATGGAGGAAGGCAGGTCAGTGTCCGCCATTGAAAAACGGTTGGCAGGGTTGGCCTTTTTGTTCAAGTTACAAGGCATTGTGGATTGGACAAAAGAATTTTGGGTGAAACAGGCAGTAAAAGGGTATCGCAAAGCAAACAGGACAAGGGATGAGAGGCGGCCGATTACTTTTGCCAATGTGTTGGCATTAAGGGAGCAGTTGAGTGGGGTGTGCAAAGATGGGTACGAGGGGCTATTATTTACAGCGGCTTTTTCCTTGGCGTTTTTCGGGGCATTTCGGATTGGTGAGTTGGTTAGCCCATCAAAAAAGGAAGGGGGAGGTTTAATGTTGGGGGACGTGGAAGTTTTGGGTGACAGGGTGCTGGTGAATTTAAAAAAGTCCAAGACTGATCAAAAAGGTGTGGGGGTTCTGATTTCGTTGCATAGGTTACAAGGTTGCGCGGTATGCCCAGTAAAAGCAGTAGGGGAGTTCATGGGGGTGAGACCGGAGGTTGGGGGCCCATTGTTGGTGCACAGTGATGGATCATACCTGTCGCGATTCCAATTTGGGGCGGTTCTGCGGAAATGCTTAAATAGTATGGGTTTAGAAGGTTCTGCCTACGCCTCACACTCCTTCCGCATTGGGGCGGCCACCGAAGCCGCCAGGTGTGGGTTGGATGAGGTGGATGTGCAAAAAATGGGGAGGTGGGAATCGAAGCGATTTCGGACTTACGTTAGACCACTGTTGATTCAGGAATAATGGGGATAGATATAAAAAAAAAATAAAAAAAAAAAAAAAAAAAAAAATAAAGGGCGAGTTTTACTGTGTTGTTATAGTTTGCAATGGTTATTATGGTGGCCTTAGTGGTTAAGTTATAGTGCTGGTCATTTACACTATGTTTGTCATTTCAGATGGAGGGCTTCCGCGCCTCGTCTGGATCCTGGGGCACTCATATGTGTGTTGGGGAGCACGGAGAGGGGATGCCAGACCAGGTGGGAGGCAGTTGGGGGTGTCTAGGAGAGAGGCCACCATACGTTGGCTGGGCAGGCCGGGAATGTTGTGGGAGAGGGTGGTGCCCGAAATGGAACGTTTCGCATGGTTGGACAGGCCACCGGCGGTCCTGGTCATACATGCGGGCGGGAACGATTTGGGAATGCGGACAGTAAGGGATCTTATTGCTGACATAAAGAGGGATCTGACCTACCTGCACGAGACATATCCAGACACGCTGTTGGTATGGTCAGATATGGTCGCTAGAACATCCTGGAGGAGGGCTAGATCAGTATATCGCCTTAACAAGGCGAGGATCCGTGTAAATAAGGTAGTGGGGAGGTTCCTGGCATGGCAAGGGGGTTTAGTGGTTCGCCACAGGGAACTTGAGAAAAATGTGGGCCTCTATTTGAGGAGGGATGGGGTTCACTTGACGGATGTCGGGATCGACCTGTGGTCGTTGGGTCTACAGGAGGGGATACATACGGCCCTGCGGGTGTGGAGGTGCCTTCAAGGGTAAGGGGTCACCCTTTCAGTCTGTGGCGGTGTTTAGGTTGGTCAGTGACGGTGGCAGTGATGTAGTTGGTGAGTGTGTGGGGGGCTCGTCATGAGATGGCCCCTCCGGTGTAGTACATCGAAGTCGATGATTACTCTGTGTGCACTGCGGGATAGGGTTTTGTCTCCGGGCGGTTAAAATGGAGGCCTACTTGGTTCGGTTAATCCTGCAGTGCCCCCTGGTGGTAGATATATATATAGTCATATATATATATTGGTTAATTAAAATGGTTGTGTTACAAGTGTTAGCCCCGTCACTGACCAACATAAGAGGGTATAACCGATGGTTATTTATGTTTACAATAAAATGTTTATGGTTATTTATGGTTAATTTTATATGGTTATTTATACGGTTTTATATGGTTATTTATATTTGGAGTTAAGTTTAATAAAGGCTGTTGTGGCCATTTACTCCACAAGAAGTACGGTGTGGCCCATTATTTAAGAGGGGTAGCAAAAAGGGGGTTTTGGAATAAAGGGGTCACAACAGAAGGGGTGGTCTTTACTAGGCTACACGAGTCAAGAGAGGGCCGGACAGAACGAGTGCAATGAGGATAGGGAGGGCCAGACATGACTGTGTGTCTAGTGACACACCAAAAAGGAATGTAGCAGGGAGGGGTTAGCAGGGGGCAGCAAATAGGAGGCAGGGGGAGCGGCATTATAAAAAGGGGGCGTGGCCAATCGGGAACACTCGTTGTATGGAATTCACAGGAGGAGGCAGTTTTTCCCACCCACCCTCCCAATAGTTAAGTTTTGTTGTGAAGGTTTTAATGCTTTTGTTATCATTTCAGGAAATCAAGATGGATGTCTGGAAGAAAGTGGGTTGGCGGTGTTTAGGTTGGTCAGTGACGGTGGCAGTGATGTAGTTGGTGAGTGTGTGGGGGGCTCGTCATGAGATGGCCCCTCCGGTGTAGTACATCGAAGTCGATGATTACTCTGTGTGCACTGCGGGATAGGGTTTTGTCTCCGGGCGGTTAAAATGGAGGCCTACTTGGTTCGGTTAATCCTGCAGTGCCCCCTGGTGGTAGATATATATATAGTCATATATATATATTGGTTAATTAAAATGGTTGTGTTACAAGTGTTAGCCCCGTCACTGACCAACATAAGAGGGTATAACCGATGGTTATTTATGTTTACAATAAAATGTTTATGGTTATTTATGGTTAATTTTATATGGTTATTTATACGGTTTTATATGGTTATTTATATTTGGAGTTAAGTTTAATAAAGGCTGTTGTGGCCATTTACTCCACAAGAAGTACGGTGTGGCCCATTATTTAAGAGGGGTAGCAAAAAGGGGGTTTTGGAATAAAGGGGTCACAACAAAAGGGGTGGTCTTTACTAGGCTACACGAGTCATGCTTTTACATAGTTACATAGTTAGTTAGTTTTAGTTAGGTTGAAAAAAGACACAAGTCCATCCAGTTCAACCAACAAATAAAAAAAAAAAAATTTTTATAATTTTCATATATAAAAATATATATATATATATATATATATATATCATACAATCCCATATACCCCATTCTATACCCACAGTTGATCCAGAGGAAGGCAAAAAAAAACCCCAGCAGAGCATGCTCCAATTTGCTAAAGCAGGGGAAAAAATTCCTTCCTGATCCCCCGAGAGGCAATCGGATTTTCCCTGGATCAACTTTACCTATAAATGTCAGTACCCAGTTATATTATGTACATTTAGGAAAGTATCCAGGCCTTTCTTAAAGCAATCTACTGAGCTGGCCAGAACCACCTCTGCAGGGAGTCTATTCCACATTTTCACAGCTCTTACTGTGAAGAAACCTTTCCGTATTTGGAGATGAAATCTCTTTTCCTCTAGACGTAAAGAGTGCCCCCTTGTCCTCTTTGTTGACCGTAAAGTGAATAACTCAACACCAAGTTCACTATATGGACCCCTTATATATTTATACATGTTGATCATATCCCCCCTTAATCTCCTCTTATCAAGGGTGAATAAATTCAGTTCCTCTAATCTTTCCTCATAGCTGAGCTCCTCCATGCCTCTTATCAGTTTGGTTGCCCTTCTCTGCACTTTCTCCAGTTCCCCAATATCCTTTTTGAGAACTGGTGCCCAAAACTGAACTGCATATTCCAGATGAGGTCTTACTAATGATTTGAACAGGGGGCAAAATGATATCTCTCTCTCTGGAGTCCATACCTCTCTTAATACAAGAAAGGACTTTGCTCGCTTTGGAAACCGCAGCTTGGCATTGCATGGTATTATTGAGTTTATGATCTACCAAAACCCCCAGATCCTTCTCCACTACGGATTCCCCCAGTTGTACTCCCCCTAGCATGTATGATGCATGCATATTCTTAGCCCCCAAGTGCATAACTTTACATTTATCAACATTAAACCTCATCTGCCACATAGTCGCCCAATTAGACAGAGCATTGAGGTCGGCTTGTAAATTGGAGACCTCCTGTAAGGACGTTATTCCACTGCATAGCTTGGTGTCATCTGCAAAGACAGAAATGTTACTTTTGATCCCAGACCCAATATCATTTATAAAGATATTAAAAAGTAAGGGTCCCAGCACTGAACCTTGGGGTACACCACTGATAACCTTAGACCATTCAGAGTAAGAATCATTAACCACGACTCTCTGAATTCTGTCTTTTAGCCAGTTTTCTATCCATTTACAAACCGATATTTCCAAACCTGTAGACCTTACCTTACACATGAGCCGTGTGTGGGGAACTGTATCGAACGCTTTTGCAAAATCCAAGTATACCACGTCCACAGCCACGCCTCTGTCCAAGGTTTTACTTACCACCTCATAAAAAGAAATGAGGTTTGTCTGACAACTTCTGTCTTTCATGAATCCATGCTGTCTGTTGCTTAAAATATTTTTTTCCTGCAAGAACTCGTCTATGTGGTCTTTTATTAATCTCTCCAGTATCTTCCCAACTATAGAAGTTAAACTAACAGGTCTATAGTTACTTGGTAAAGACTTTGTTCCCTTTTTAAATATAGGCACCACGTTCGCCCTGCGCCAATCCAGTGGTACTATTCCTATCATTAATGAGTCCCTAAAAATTAGATACAATGGCTTTGAAATTACAGAGCTCAATTCTTTTAGGATCCGTGGGTGGATGCCATCAGGTCCAGGTGCTTTATCCACCTTTATTCTGTCTAAATATTTCTGGACCATATCACTTTTGAGCCATTGTGGATTTGGGGCTGTGTCACTACCACCCCCATTGTGGACATGAGCTCCCCCATGCTCCTTTGTATACACAGAGCTGAAGAAAGTATTTAATAAATTAGCCTTCTCTTTGTCCCCAGTCACCCACTCTAGATTATTTTGTAAAGGGCCTACATGCTCAGACTTGACCTTTTTACTATTAATATATTTGAAGAATTTTTTGGGGTTTGTCCTACTATCTTTTGCAATCTGTCTTTCGTTTTGAATTTTTGCATCCTTGATTTCCTTTTTACATATTCTGTTATGTTCTTTGTAACATTTAAATGACACTAGTGATCCTTCATTTTTATATTTTTTAAAAGCTCTTTTCTTATAGTTTATAGCTTTTTTAACTTTGGCCGTGAGCCACATAGGTTTTATTTTTAGCCTTTTAAATTTATTGCCCATGGGAATATACTTTGCAGTGAGTTCACAAACAGTCTTTTTGAAGAATCCCCATTTCTGTTCTGTGCCCATTGTTGCCAATATTCTCTCCCAGTCTAAGTTCTGGAGAGCAGCCCTCATCCTTGGAAAATTTGCCCTCTTGAAATTAAGTGTTTTTATCTTTCCTGTATGTGATTTTTGCTTACAGCTAACATCAAATGAAATCATGTTATGGTCACTGCTACCCAGATGCTCCTTTATCTGAACATTAGTAATATGCTCTGCATGGTTTGAGATTACCAGATCCAGCAGAGCATCATTCCTGGTTGGGGCCTCAATAAACTGGACCATAAAATTGTCCTGTAATAGGTTTATAAATTTTTGTCCTTTAACTGTCCCAGCAGTGCCATTATTCCAGTCAATTTCTGGGTAGTTAAAATCCCCCATTATTATCACTGTCCCAGCCCTTGCAGCCCTTTCTATTTGTGCAAGGAGCTGAGTATCCACCTCCTCATTAACATTGGGTGGTCTATAACAAACTCCAATGATTAACTTTGAACTACGCACATCTGTATGCAGTTCCACCCATAATGCTTCAGACTCATCACACTCTCCATCCCCCAGGTCCTCTTTCACACTCGCTTTGAGATCACTTCTCACATACAGACAGACCCCTCCACCTTTCCTTTTAACTCTGTCTTTACGAAAGAGTGCAAAGCCAGGAATATTTATAGCCCAGTCATGTGAGGACTGCAGCCAAGTTTCAGCAATACCGATTACATCATAGCTCTCCTGATGCACCAGAGCTTCCAACTCACCTATTTTGCTTGGCAGACTTCTGGCATTGGTGAACAAACACTTTAATGCATTACTATATTTTGACCAGTCACATACTATCCTCTTGGGTGTTCCGAGATTGCAACTAGGACTTGCTACTATACTTACCTTGGGTTTATGTGCTTTAGTTACCCTACCACTAATGCCCCTAATATTACCCTCTGGAATATGTTCCACGCTGACTATTCCTATCTCTGGACCCTCCCCCCATCGCCTAGTTTAAAAACCCCTCTAACTTTTTGGCCATCCTTATTCCCAGCTGATCTGCACCCTCCTCATTTAGGTGCAGTCCGTCCCTTCTATAGTACCGGTTATCGACTGAGAAGTCGTCCCAGTCCTCCAGGAACCCAAACCCCTCCTTACTACACCAGCTCTTCAGCCACTTGTTTACTTCCCTAATCTCCCTCTGCCTCTGACTTTGTCATTGGTGCCAACGTGCACCATGACAGCCGGGTCTTCCCCAGCCCCTCCCAGTAATCTGTCCACCAGATCCGTGATGTGCCGAACCCGAGCGCCCGGTAGACAACATACAGTTCGGCGCTTCAGGTCTTTGTTACAGATTGCCCTCTCTGTCCTTCTAAGAATTGAGTCCCCTATCACCAGAATCTGTCTTTCCTTTCCCTTTGCTCCCCCCCAATCTCACTGGAGGAGTTCTTCCCCTGGCAGCTAGGAGAGTCCCTCAGCTCTAGCAGTGCTGGTCCCTGACTGGTATCACCAATGTCACTCAATGGAGCGTACTTATTGGGATGCTCCAGCCCTGGATCGGCCTTCCTGGCCCTTCCCCCTCTACCCTTCCTGACTGTCACCCATCTACTATTTTCTAGTGCCTGCACCTCTTTTTCTCCACCCATCTCTGTGCTGGCCCCTGCCGGCACTTCTCAGTGCTGACAGTTGCTTCCCCAGATTCAGAACCTGGGCTTCCAGGGAAACAATGTGCTTACATTTTGCACCCTCCTCATTTAGGTAGGAATTGTTTCAGATTTGCTGCGTTTTTATCTGCTAATAATGGTTTTAGTGTAATTATTGCAAATAAATTGGTTTGATAAACATTTGCGCAAATACAGTGGGGTCTAAAACATCAGTAGCACCTTTGTTTTATTCCACTAATCATGTGCTTTCATAAAATATATGGTTTTCGGGGGTCTTTTACAAACTCTGAAAGTGAAAAATAAAAAAGCAAAGGAAAAATTGAAAAAATATCAGGCCACCTGAGTGTACAAAATGGACCACAGGACCTGATAGCAAAAGGGTTAAGTGAATAAATTATGAAAACACCTGTGCATCCCTGTAAAGGTACGCTGTGTATGCCTTGTGTGAACAAAGCCTTAGGCCCCTTTCACACAAGCACGCCGATTGGATCTGCCTGTCCATTTTTTAGGTGGGCCCAATTGGCATTGGGGTCCCCCCAAATTCAATTACCAGGCCCTTCAGGTCTTTTATGTATATTAAGGGGAACCCTGCGTAAAAATTTTAAAAAAATTACGTGGGGTTCCCCCCAAATATCAATACCAGACCCTTTATCCGAGCATGCAACCTGGCAGGTCACAGGGAAAGAGGGGGGCGAGAGAGCACCCCCCTGAACCGTACCAGGCCACATGCCCTCAACATGGGGAGGATGCTCTGGGGGTCTGTGACCCCTCAAAGCACCATGTCCCCATGTTGATGGGGACAAGGGCCTCATCCCCACAACCCTTGCCCAGTGGTTGTGGGGGTCTGCGGGCGGGGGGGCTTATCGGAATCTGGAAGCCCCCTTTAACAAGGGGACCCCCAGATCCCGGCCCCCCTGTTTGAAATGATAACGCGTACATTGTACCCCTACCATTTCACAAAGAAAGTGTAAAAAATTGTAAAAAGACACACAGACACCGTTGGGATAAGTGGTAATCCACTCTCGGTATCTCTCTTCTCCAGGGTCCAGCGATGGGTGATCTCTCCTCTCCAGGTCCAGGGTCCAACCATGATGTCCAGCGCAGCGCATCCTGTCTCCACCGGAGACATCACGGGAATCCCGGCAGCCTGACAGGTCTCTCAGCTGAGGACGGGGCCACCCGTCACGTGACCCCGTCCCCCTCTGATCCAAGGGGAAACCCAGGCTTCCCCAGTGATGTGCGGGTGACCCCCACCCCCCTCTGTTGTAATGGAAACCTGCGTTACAACAGAGGGGGGCGGGGTCACCCATGAGTGGTTTTAAATTACTTTTTTCCTTCAGAACTGACACTTTGTGCAGGGACAGTTCTAAGCACGGGAAACAATTACTACTTTACAGACATACTATACACACACCCTAGGTACGAAATTTAAAGGAATATTTCACTTTTATTGTTTCACTTTAAGCATTATTAAAATCACTGCTCCCGAAAAAACTGTAATTTTTAAAACTTTTTTTTGCCTTGATACATGTCCTCTGGGGCAGGACCCAGGTTCCCAAACACTTTTTATGACAATAACTTGCATATAATCCTTTAAAATTAGCACTTTAGATTTTTCATGTTCGAGTCCCATAGACTTTAATGGTGTTCAGATGTTTGAACAAATTTATTGCCTGTTCGCATGTTCTGATGCAAACCGAACTGGGGGGTGTTCAGTTCATCCTTAGTGTTGAGTTATTCACTTTAAGGTCATCACAGAGGACTAGAGGGCACTCTTTACATCTAGAGGAGAAAAGATTTCATTTCCAAGTACGTAAAGGTTTCTTCACAGTAAGAGCTGTGAAAATGTGGAATAGACTCCCTCCAGAGGTTGTTCTGGCAAGCTCAGTCGATTGCTTTAAAAAAGGCCTGGATTCTGTCCTAAATATACACAATATAACTGGGTACTAACATTTATAGGTAAAGTTGCTCCAGGGTAAATTCTATTGCCTCTCAGGATTTTTTTCTCCTCTAGCTCATTTTTTAGTATCCAAGTAACCCGATGTACATATAGAGATGGGAATAAAATACAGACAATCTACACTCTGTATCGAATATTTATTGTGTTTAAAAACAAAGTAATCTACTCACAGTAAAAAGTACTTATGCCATGCTACCTATATCTTGCATGTGTCAAACGATAATCACAGCAGATAGAGATATTTACATATAGTTACATCCAAGGGGTGTGGACTTCATGTGATGAAGTAGAGAGCTCAGCTGGCATGGGCTGAACTGAAGAAGTAACAAGCATGGTGGCAGAGTGGATCAGATCGGCTGGCGTGGAAGCAGAGTGGATCAGATTGGCTGGCGTGGAGGCAGAGTGGATCAGATTAAATAAAGAGGTAGTGCTGCGCTGTATATTATAAATAAAATATATTGGTGCCAAAAATAAAATTAAGATAAATATAAAGTGCTTCAAGAGACAACGTGCATATATCAGTGTCAAGTGACTAATAGTGCATAGGGTGCAAATCAATATTCCATCAGGAACGAGAGTAAAAACACATATAAAAACCACATATATAAAATAGCTAGACGTGGTGCTATTTAAATATAAAGTGACTAATGTGCTATTTCAAAGAAATTCTTAAAAATTCATAGTAGATAAATGGGTGCGGGTAAAATCACATAGAATTCCATAAGTGACCAGTGTGCTGCTTAGAGTGAAGGGTTTCAGCATATGCAAATAAGTATGGAGAAATTCGCATAAAATCCCATAAAATCGCATATAATCGCATAAAATTTCCAAACTGCATAAAATTCCAAAGAAGTCGCATATAATCGCATAAAATTTCAAAACTGCATAAAATTCCAAAGAAATCGCATATATTCTCATAAGGTTGTATAAAATCACATGGAATCTCATAAATTCGCATAAAAACGCATTATAAAAGCGTTAGCATAAAAGGAGTGAAGGTGGTGACAGAAATATAAATAAATAACGGTGTAAGTCTGTGAGGTCAGTCCTATCTCAACTTGACCTATAGTGCAGTGTATTGTGGCTTCATTTAAAAGTGAATCACAGGTAATACTGCTGGTGCAACGGTATTTTATTCTCCAAGGGGCTGGTGCTTTCAGTGGTTGCGTGGTTTTCTTCTGAATTGAACTATAGGTGTCCCCTTACCTTACCGTTGTAAGGTAACAGCGTTTAAAGATGTGTGGGCTCCAGGCGGGCCTCTGTTTCTCTCTGGTGGCGTTCCCTCAATAGGGTTTTCTTATTTGGCTCCTGGTCCTAAGGGGTCCTGGTCCTAAGGGGTGTCCTCTCTGAAAACAGGGGTCCTCTGCTACCTGGTGCTGTTAGATATGCCTCGCCGGGTAGGGTAGGGTAAAAAGGAATCTCGATAGTGTAGTATTTCTTTTAAATCAGATTTATTTGCAGTAATAAAAAAAAAAACACTCACATTTGGCAATGGTAAGTTTGCATGTAAAAACGAGCACCGAGCTCGTACCTCACTTCGGGTATCTCAGTGATTGTGACGTCCCGACGCTTGTTCGTCATGGTCACGTGACTTCATCCGTACTTATCTGCATATGCTGAAACCCTCACTCTAAGCCGCACACTGGTCACTTATGGAATTCTATGCGATTTTACCTGCACCCATTTATCTACTATGAATTTTTAAAAATTTCTTTGAAATAGCACATTAGTCACTTTATATTTAAATAGCACCACCGTCTAGCTATTTTATATATGTGGTTTTTATATGTGTTTTTACTCTCGTTCCTGATGGAATATTGATTTGCACTCTATGCACTATTAGTCACTTGACACTGATATATGCACGTTGTCTCTTGAAGCACTTTATATTTATCTTAATTTTATTTTTGGCACCAATATATTTTATTTATAATATACAACGCAGCACTACCTCTTTATTTATTCTTTACCTGGACCTAAAAATTACTTTCAGTGTTTGCCGCAGTATTTACTACAATATTACCATACAGAAAGGCAGTGCAGAGTTTTGGGTGGAGGCAGACTGGAGCAGTTCGGCAGGCATGGAGGCAGACTGGAGCAAATCGGCAGGCGTGGAGGCAAGCTGGAGCAGATCAGCTGGCGTAGAGGCAAACTGGAGAAGATCGGCTGGCATGGCGGCAGACTGGAGCAGATTGGCTGGCAAGGAGGCAGGAATGGATAGTGGCAGAATTGTGAGAGTTGGAAAAACATCAGTATCTTCTTGGGTTTAGTCACTTGGGTTTAGTCACAAGTTCGGCATGTGATTGCAGGGCTGTGAGCAGGAGGTACAGCTGGTGGAAGAGTAGAACTGAGCAATAGTGAAAAAGAGGGAGCAGTCTCTAAGGAGGATTTCTTAGGGGTTGCCGCAGGCAATAGAGAAGAAGATGTCATCTTCAATGGGTTAATGACAGGGAGGGTACTGACATATAGTTGGTAGCAGGGTATACTGGGCTGTGACTGTGGTTGCTGTGGGTGACGGAGAGGGAAATACGTTAAAAGGTGGGTGTCTAGCAGCAAGAGTGGGTTGGAGCAAGCTGACTGAGGCTGAGTGCAATATATCTAACCAGGCTTGTAGTAATAATTGAACAAAATTCAGTTTGATCTCTGGCACACTTCTTCAATTTGTGGTGGCAATATTTTTTTTCCCCACTAGCAAAATATAGTATGCAGCCTCTTTAGGATGCATCTTGCAACAAACAACTGCAGAGCCAATATGGCTTCCCTGTGCAGCCACTTCTGGTCAGTTCTGGACTTAGTGTTATTTCAGAAAGAGGTGTGACCAGAAATGTGCGGACTTCCACAGAGAATATCAGGCACAAGTAAAATGTAAAATAATGTAATTTATTAACCACTTCAAAACCGGGCCATAGTACATAAACTTCCTGACTTGGGAGGGGGGGGGGGGGGGATATCTGAATGATGCCTATAGCTACAGGCATCATTCCAATATCATTCTTTTCAGCCACCGAATTTGTGCACGATAAGAATGATCATAGTGGCAGTTCCACCGCTTGATCGTTCTTATAGGCGATGGGAGGGGACTCCCCCCTCCCGCCACCATCTGGTGCTTCTCCGGGCTCTCCCGTGCCATCGGGGCCTGGAGAAAAAATCGGCCGGTGCCGGATGACAACGATAGAGATTTCTGGTGACCAGATGGTCACCAGTCATCTCTTTGACTGTCGGAGGCCCGGGCACAACGTTATGACCTCACGCCCAGGATCCCGGATGTCAACAAAGCCGCGATCGTGGCTGTCAGCATGAAGATCAGTGAATTTTTTTTCACAATCGCATGCTTTCAAGCCTGGAGGAGAGATTTGGGGTCTTATTGACCCCGCATCTCTCCATAAAGAGAACCTGTCATATAGATTCCTATTACAAGGGATGTTTACATTCCTTGTAATAGGAATAAAAGTGATCAACATTTTTTTTTTTAAAAAGTGTAAAAATAAAAAAAAATTAAGTAAAAAAAAAAAAATTATCAAAAAAAATGTAAAAACACCCCTGTCCCCGGTAGCTCGCGCTCAGAAGCAAACGCACGCGCAAGTCCTGCCCACATATAAAAAGTTACAATGACCGCCATTTTATTCCCTATGGTGTCTGCTAAAAAAAAAAAAAATGTTTGGGGTTCTGAGTAATTCTCTAGCAAAAAAATTATGATTTTTACATGTTGGAGAGAAGTGACAGAATAGGCCCGGTATTGAAGTGATTAAGAATAAGTGGATAACATAAATATAAACACACCTCCAATAAACCAGAAGTGTATAAACCAAACCACAGAATCTAATAAGTTAGTGAACACACAATGAACAACTGCCCAAACCAAGTAAAGACAGATAGCAGGATATGAAAAGCATAGTTGTTATCAGAGGGTCATACATGGGCGATCAGGCAGAGGGAGCAAGCCAGGACAGGGAGAGGGTAAACAAACAAAGGAACAAGCAGGCAGGTACGGGATTAGGCTGCAGGGTTCAGGATCAAGATGCAGGAATGCAGGTCAGGGGGAAAAGCAACAGGCACCAAAGCAAAGATGAAAAGCATAGGCAGGGATTAAACACACTTCCTGCAACACGCATCAGGTGATGCCGGTTTGCCATGAGCTTCTGGCTGCTGAGAGACACCCGCTGGTGGACACCGGAACTGCAGCCTATAGGTCTGGGAACCACAGTGCCACCAGCAGGTGAACCCTTTCCTGACATGACCTCTCCATCAAGTAATGCTGAACTATCTGTTTTTCCCCTTTATATATTAACCGTTTCAGCCTCGAAAGATTTTACCCCCTTCCTGACCAGAGCACTTCTTGAGATTCGGCACTGCATCAATTTAACTGACAATTGCGCGGTCGTGCAACATCGCATCAAAAACAAAATTTACATAATTTTTTCCCCACAAGTATAGCTTTCTTTTGGTGGTATTTGATCCCCTCTGCAGTTTTTATTTTTTGCGCTATCAACAAAAAAAGAGCAACAATTTTGTACTTTCTGCTATAATAAATATCCCCCAAAAATATATAAAAAAAAAACATTTTTTTCTTCAGTTTATGCTGATATGTATTCTTCTACATATTTTTGTTAAAAAAAATTGCAATAATTGTATATTGATTGGTTTGTGCAAAAGTTATAGTGTCTACAAAATAGGGATAGTTTTATGGCATTTTAATTATTATTATTTTTTTACTAGTAATAGCAGCGATCTGCAAGTTTTATCTGGACTACAACATTATGGCAGACACGTCGGACAATTTTGACACATTTTTGGGACCATTGGCATTTATACATCGGTCAGTGCTATAAAAATGCATTGATTACTGTAAACATGTCACTGGCAGGGAAGGGGTTAACACTAGGGGCGATCAAGGGGTTAATTGTGTTCCCTAGAGTGTGTTCTAACTGAAGGGGGAGGGGACTGTGTAGGGGAGATGACAGATCGCTGTTCATACTCTGTATGAACACACAATCTGTCTCTTCTCCCCTCAGGGAACTGGAAACTGTGTGTTTACACACACAGGTCCCAGTTTTTGGTGTGCCCCGAGCGATCGTGGGAGACCGGCTTTGATTGCAACGGCCGGGCACTCGCATGGGCTCCATGGGTGAGCAGGGGGTGTGCACACGCGTGACCCTAGTGGCCACAGGCTGAAGCGACGTTACATAACATAGTTTCGTCCAGTCATGCCATTCTGCCACAGCACAACTGTGGCGGCTGGTCAGCAAGTAATGTAATCCCTTCCCCTTCCTGTGGGGATGACAAAATGATGGGCACATGCGCACCAATACCACTGCGCCATCTTAGGTATCTGTAGCGAAACATAAAAGAAGAAACTCGGAAGGGTTGAATAGATAATAGTAATACAATCCTATAGGACACCATCACCAACCAAAGAGGCAACAGATCAGGCTACACTAAGCATGGAATCGGCCACCCCATGTACAAACAATCCACCATATTCAAAATATTAAGAAAACAAAATAATATCTTTACAAAATGCCAGCATACATATTTGCAAATTGTGTTTACAATATCTACAAATTGTTAAATAATGAAAGCACTGATATATCCATAGGGCATCTAAACTAAACATACAGATCCCCATATTTAATCTAGACTTGGGACAAATAAATTAGGCAGAATATTGTGTACAATGTTTCAGATTTCACAGAGATCAAATCCTACAGAAATGGCTTAAAGCTTAAAGTGATAGTAAGGTCTTTGTAAACATGTTATATTTACCTGCTCTATGCTGGGGCCCTTCTGTGGGTGGTGCATGTGTAGCTGTTATTTTAGGATAAACAACTGGCATTGTGTATATAGTGGTTCTAAAGGCAGAAGTTTTTTTTATCTTAATGCATTTTATGCATTAAGATAAAAAATCTTCTGTGTGCAGCTGCCCCACTCAGCCCCCCCTAATACTTACCTGAGCCCCATCTTAATCCAGCGATGTTGCACGAGAGCCTCGGCTGTCCAGGACTCTGATTGGCTGAGACACTGCTATTGGCTCCCACAGCTGTCAATCAAAGTCGGTGAGTCAATGAGGATAGGGGGTGGGGCAGAGCCATGACTCTGTGTCTGAGTGGCTCAACTCAGGTGCCCCATAGAAAGCTAGTTGCTGTGGGGGCACTAGGCAGGCGGAAGGGGCCAGGAGCACCAGCAAAGGACATGAAAAGAGGAGGATCTGGGCTGCTCTGTGCAAAACCGCTGCACGGAGCAGTTTTGCGTGTTTCTTTACTTTTTTCTGTATTGTTAGTGAGCTGCTGGTTGAAAATACTTTTTTTGCCATTTTATTCTGTCATATTTTGTGCTATGGTTTTATTTTTAAGCCCCAATTTAAACTACTGGGATTTTTGTGCGGTCACAGTCACTGGAGGTTGTTCCAGACATCATAAAATGAGATGTCTTAAAAAATAGTTCTGTAAATAACTTAAATCCATCCAATCATTTTATAAATTCATAAAATTCTCACTCGTAAATAATAAATATAAACAGCTCAGTCTTCAGGACTCGAGCAATACCATAATCAAAAAACAAGTCCCCCAAGTGACAAACCACATAAAGTGCCTGCCACAAGGGTGGGGGGATTGGGAGCTTGTTGCTGTAATCTGACCAGCTGTGAGGAGATTTCCACAGAGGACCCCTTTATATAGCCTTGCCCTGCTTCCAGAATGTTCCCACTGGTCATGTGACCTTTTTAACCTTACTGATTGGATCAGTTACATTCCCTACCTATACCTCAGTGTTACCTGACCCTTATTTCCCTGCCTGACCTACTCTACCTTTTACTTAAAGTGACATGACTCTTTTTTATTTCAATTTTTTAATTTTAATAAAATTAAATATTCTATCTTGTCTGGGGGGCAGCCACATGTCTATGCTGTTCAGGGCATACTCTTTAGCCCTCTCAGGACATTCTCACTAAACCATACAGCATAGCTAGTGCACTGGGGACTTAAAAATCCAAGCAATTTTTATGACAGCTTTATTCAGGACAACTAATTGTAAAGGACTTGATAAACAGGATCATCACTGGTGGAGCAAAAGACTAAGATCCCTGGAAGACAACAAGCTAAAGTAGGACAGCAAAAGCATTTGAAATTCTCTGGTTGACAGTACCTACAATATAGTTAACTCTTGTTCCTATGTGCTACTGATGTGGTTTTATATGTACAGGTTGTACTTACACTCACTGGGGTTAATTTACTGTAGGCAAAAAGGTTGTTCACTCGGCAGGGTAATTTTCTCTTAGCTTAGTGAATATGGTAAAGCTATGTTCACTTCCATCATCAAATTGTGTGCAGGCAAAAGTTATATATATATAATAATAATATATATAATAATCCCGATATTAAAGTTGGACTAAAATCCCTTTGCAAACGCAAAGATTTGGTCATACGTCCTGCGGACAAAGGGGGGGGGGGTATTGTTATCTTAGATAAGAGTGGATACCATGTCGAAATGACTAGAATTCTAAGCGATGTACAGACCTATTCGCTTTTGCCTAAAAATCTCACAAACTTTTCAGTTCAACACAAGCAAATAAAAGAAATCATTTTTAAACCACTGGAAGGTTTTGAAAAATGATCAAGTCTTAGGGCCGATCTTGCCGGATCATGCTGGAGTTATTTATAGAGGTGCACCATCTTTGAGAGGTAAAATTGCACCTAATATCATAGATTCCCCCAGCCCACCGTCTTTCTTTCATGACATGAAAGGTTTCTACCCTTGCCGGAAATGCAATGTATGTAGAAACAATTCCTGTCGAAAGAAATGCGAAACCTTTAGGTCCAGTACTACAAGTAAGGAATATAAGATGAAATGTTTTGTGACTTGTCACACAAAGTATATTGTTTATCTTGTTACCTGTCCCTGCGGGAAACAATATATAGGCCGTACTATACGCACCTTCGCTATAAGAGTTAATGAACACCTCGTGGCAATAAACGCTGGACGCACTAACCATAGTGTTCCTAAACACTATCTATTATGTCACAATCGGAACCCGAAAGGTTCCAAGTTTCAAATTATCCATAAATTCGTACCACATTGGAGAGGAGAGTCGAGTATAAGGGAAGTGTCTAAATTGGAGACATTTTGGATACCTCAAATGAAATGTTACACTCCACAGTTAGAGGGGTTTTTAAACTAGGCGATGGGGGGGAGGGGCCAGAGATAGGAATAGTCAGCGTGGAACATATTCCAGAGGGTAATATTAGGGGCATTAGTGGTAGGGTAACTAAAGCACATAAACCCAAGGTAAATATATTAGCAAGTCCTAGTTGCAATCTCGGAACACCCAAGAGGGTAGTATGTGACTGGTCAAAATATAGTAATGCATTAAAGTGTTTGTTCACCAATGCCAGAAGTCTGCCAAGCAAAATAGGTGAGTTGGAAGCTCTGGTGCATCAGGAGAGCTATGATGTAATCGGTATTGCTGAAACTTGGCTGCAGTCCTCACATGACTGGGCTATAAATATTCCTGGCTTTGCACTCTTTCGGAAAGACAGAGTTAAAAGGAAAGGTGGAGGGGTCTGTCTGTATGTGAGAAGTGATCTCAAAGCGAGTGTGAAAGAGGACCTGGGGGATGGAGAGTGTGATGAGTCTGAAGCATTATGGGTGGAACTGCATACAGATGTGCGTAGTTCAAAGTTAATCATTGGAGTTTGTTATAGACCACCCAATGTTAATGAGGAGGTGGATACTCAGCTCCTTGCTCAAATAGAAAGGGCTGCAAGGGCTGGGACAGTGATAATAATGGGGGATTTTAACTACCCAGAAATTGACTGGAATAATGGCACTGCTGGGACAGTTAAAGGACAAAAATTTATAAACCTTCTACAGGACAATTTTATGGTCCAGTTCATTGAGGCCCCAACCAGGAATGATGCTCTGCTGGATCTGGTAATCTCAAACCATGCAGAGCATATTACTAATGTTCAGATAAAGGAGCATCTGGGTAGCAGTGACCATAACATGATTTCATTTGATGTTAGCTGTAAGCAAAAATCACATACAGGAAAGATAAAAACACTTAATTTCAAGAGGGCAAATTTTCCAAGGATGAGGGCTGCTCTCCAGAACTTAGACTGGGAGAGAATATTGGCAACAATGGGCACAGAACAGAAATGGGGATTCTTCAAAAAGACTGTTTGTGAACTCACTGCAAAGTATATTCCCATGGGCAATACATTTAAAAGGCTAAAAATAAAACCTATGTGGCTCACGGCCAAAGTTAAAAAAGCTATAAACTATAAGAAAAGAGCTTTTAAAAAATATAAAAATGAAGGATCACTAGTGTCATTTAAATGTTACAAAGAACATAACAGAATATGTAAAAAGGAAATCAAGGATGCAAAAATTCAAAACGAAAGACAGATTGCAAAAGATAGTAGGACAAACCCCAAAAAATTCTTCAAATATATTAATAGTAAAAAGGTCAAGTCTGAGCATGTAGGCCCTTTACAAAATAATCTAGAGTGGGTGACTGGGGACAAAGAGAAGGCTAATTTATTAAATACTTTCTTCAGCTCTGTGTATACAAAGGAGCATGGGGGAGCTCATGTCCACAATGGGGGTGGTAGTGACACAGCCCTAAATCCACAATGGCTCAAAAGTGATATGGTCCAGAAATATTTAGACAGAATAAAGGTGGATAAAGCACCTGGACCTGATGGCATCCACCCACGGATCCTAAAAGAATTGAGCTCTGTAATTTCAAAGCCATTGTATCTAATTTTTAGGGAATCATTAATGACAGGAATAGTACCACTGGATTGGCGCAGGGCGAACGTGGTGCCTATATTTAAAAAGGGAACAAAGTCTTTACCAAGTAACTATAGACCTGTTAGTTTAACTTCTATAGTTGGGAAGATACTGGAGAGATTATTAAAAGACCACATAGACGAGTTCTTGCAGGAAAAAAATATTTTAAGCAACAGACAGCATGGGTTCATGAAAGACAGAAGTTGTCAGACAAACCTCATTTCTTTTTATGAGGTGGTAAGTAAAACCTTGGACAGAGGCGTGGCTGTGGACGTGGTATACTTGGATTTTGCAAAAGCGTTCGATACAGTTCCCCACACACGGCTCATGTGTAAGGTAAGGTCTACAGGTTTGGAAATATCGGTTTGTAAATGGATAGAAAACTGGCTAAAAGACAGAATTCAGAGAGTCGTGGTTAATGATTCTTACTCTGAATGGGCTAAGGTTATCAGTGGTGTACCCCAAGGTTCAGTGCTGGGACCCTTACTTTTTAATATCTTTATAAATGATATTGGGTCTGGGATCAAAAGTAACATTTCTGTCTTTGCAGATGACACCAAGCTATGCAGTGGAATAACGTCCTTACAGGAGGTCTCCAATTTACAAGCTGACCTCAATGCTCTGTCAAATTGGGCGACTATGTGGCAGATGAGGTTTAATGTTGATAAATGTAAAGTTATGCACTTGGGGGCTAAGAATATGCATGCATCATACATGCTAGGGGGAGTACAACTGGGGGAATCCGTAGTGGAGAAGGATCTGGGGGTTTTGGTAGATCATAAACTCAATAATAGCATGCAATGCCAAGCTGCGGTTTCCAAAGCGAGCAAAGTCCTTTCTTGTATTAAGAGAGGTATGGACTCCAGAGAGAGAGATATCATTTTGCCCCTGTTCTACTAAATCATTAGTAAGACCTCATCTGGAATATGCAGTTCAGTTTTGGGCACCAGTTCTCAAAAAGGATATTGGGGAACTGGAGAAAGTGCAGAGAAGGGCAACCAAACTGATAAGAGGCATGGAGGAGCTCAGCTATGAGGAAAGATTAGAGGAACTGAATTTATTCACCCTTGATAAGAGGAGATTAAGGGGGGATATGATCAACATGTATAAATATATAAGGGGTCCATATAGTGAACTTGGTGTTGAGTTATTCACTTTACGGTCAACAAAGAGGACAAGGGGGCACTCTTTACGTCTAGAGGAGAAGAGATTTCATCTCCAAATAAGGAAAGGTTTCTTCACAGTAAGAGCTGTGAAAATGTGGAATAGACTCCCTGCAGAGGTGGTTCTAGCCAGCTCAGTAGATTGCTTTAAGAAAGGCCTGGATACTTTCCTAAATGTACATAATATAACTGGGTACTGACATTTATAGGTAAAGTTGATCCAGGGAAAATCCGATTGCCTCTCGGGGGATCAGGAAGGAATTTTTTTCCCCTGCTTTAGCAAATTGGAGAATGCTCTGCTGGGGGTTTTTTTTGCCTTCCTCTGGATCAACTGTGGGTATAGAATGGGGTATATGGGATTGTATGATATATATATGTATATATATATATTTTTTTTGTTTAATTTGTGGTTGAACTGGATGGACTTGTTTCTTTTTTCAACCTAACTAACTATGTAACTATGTAACTATGTAACATGGTCTCAATATTGAATGGGACATTAATGCCTTCATCAATCTCTCCTAGTTCCATTCAATAGACACCCGATTGTGAGATGCCCATAACATGAGGGGTTGATATTATACAGGGTTTAGATGGGTTGTTTTGGTTCTCTATACAAAGATTATTTTAGATATCCCTGTTTAAAAGTTCACTATACTAAAGCTCATATTCAGTATCGTCTAATGATGTTCCCTATTTCTTCTTTTTTCTTCTTTTTTCTTTTTCTTTCATATACCTACTGCAATTATTGAACACCAACACTGGGATTTTCAACACTTCAGATTCTTGGTGACATCATAATCCACCAAGAGTCTGGCAGTCTCTAATATATATATATATATATATATATATATATATATATATATATATATATATATATACATAACTACCATATTCTAGATCTGTAATGATTAACGACTTAACGAGAACATGTGAGTTGCTATTTATACTGTTCTCACCTTGGTTCTGTCAGTTTGAAATATATTTATGTATACAGGTGTTACACCCAGTGAGAGTTATATCTGACATTATATACATAGAGTCGGTATTAATATTACTTATACTAATGTTACATGCAATGTAAAATATGTTTGTACTACTATCTTGGATCAGTTTGAACAGCCAGACTCTGGTTATTGCTATTTGTTTTTTCCGGCTGTTTTTTTGTTAAATTTTTCCAACTCCATGAATATTTTTGTATTGCACCATTCTATAAGGTTGGTTTGGTGGATTGATTTCCTCGTGGTTGTTGTTTGCGTTCCACGCAATTACTTCCGTATCCCGGAATCACGTCACTTCCCGTTTCGTCATTTCCGCCGTAGATGCGTGATGATGTCAACACGTTTTCATCACGTGTGCCATTGCCGCACACCCAGCGGCTTATCCACATTGGTTGCTGAGGACGCGTAGCACACATGGAAGACTGCGGGATCGCTGTTCGCGCGCAAATCCTTTGGCTTCCGGCCCCATCTTGCCCAATAGCTGACACTCACATTGGCGCCATACATGATGGCTATAGTAACCATCGTGGGGTTTTTGTGATATGATTGGCAGACCACTTAGAGGTTTGTTTTTTTATATGCACAATCTCCCCTTATTGGCCATTTGTGTCCAAACATACCACCAATGAAATTCTTGTTGGCTAAACCGGAAGTGGGGCTGTTCGAATTGTGCCAGGTGTTGTAAGTTGACAAAAGGTTTATGTGCTATATATATGACGCAGTGGCAGTGTACTGGAGCATACCCCAGCAGAAGTCTTAGCAGACAAAACGCGTCGGTTGAATACTCCAGTCCTACTGCCTTACTGCGTTTTTTTAATTTTAAAAATTTTTATGGAATTTTTATGGAAAACATATTTTTATGAAAATTTATGTTGGAAGTTTAGCTACTCCTCGAATTAAACGCAATCCTTTCACGGGATTTTTTACACTATGAGGAGGCCCTCTTTTTTCTTTTTGTCTTACTCCATGCCCCTAATACATTGAGGACCACGGACAAGCTGTGATTGAATGACGGTGTCTGCCAAGCTCTAATATTGGAATTTCTGTGAGTTCGGTGAGTACTGACCAAGGTGGCGGTCCAGCCTTGCCCAGTCTTCAACACTTCCGACCGGTCCTCCCTACAGGCACCGCAATGTGGCCTATTTATGCCTGTTTGACCCCTCACCATTGGTCAGTGGGTCCACCTTACATGGTAAGCGTAACTGATTATTCATACATGTAATGCTGCGTACACACGATCGGAATTCTCATCGGAAAAAAACTGTGACGGTTTTTCCGACGGAATTCCGACGGAATTCCGCTCAAGCTGTGTTGCCTACACACGATCACACCAAATTCCGACCGCCAAGAACGCGGTGACGTCCACCACGTACGACGAGACCATAAAAGGAAAGTTCAGCACCATGTCCAGCACCTCGTGTTTATTGCGTGTTAGTAGAAGTTTCACTATAGACGATTCGTGTTTTTCAGACTTGTGCTTCAGATCGTTCCTGCTCTACAGTTTGTGCTTGTCGGTGCGTATTTGCTTATCAGTGCGTGTAGTCAGTTCGCATTTGTTTGTCTTTGCGGCCTATATATTTATATATAGTACGCTTTGATTTGCAGTGCTTATTGTCCGCTCGTTGATTGATTTGCATTTCGTTCTTTCAGGCCTTGCTGTTTATCAGTGCTTTCTTTAGTCCGTTCTGACCAGCCGACCGTTTAGAAGCGATGTTACGTGTACATACTCATCGTAGAGTTCGTGCTGTGCGGGGGCTTGGTGTTGGGGTTCTTACTTTGAAACAAGCCCGGTCCATGAACAGGGTGAGGAGGAGTTCATGGACCAAGAATTGGTTGCTCCAGCGTGACCAATTCTCGCACATGCCTCTGCTTCGTGAGATCCGTGAGAATAACCCTGATGATTTCAGGAATTATCTCAGGATGACGGACACCGTTTTTCACCGTCTGTTGGCTCTGCTTTCCCTTTATATTACCAGGAAGAATACCTGCATGCGGCAAGCCATCACTGCGGAGCAGAGGTTAGTTGCCACTTTGAGGTACTTGGCGACAGGGAGAAGCCTTCAGGACCTCAAGTTCTCGACAGGCATCTCCCCCCAGGCTCTGGGGATCATTATTCCAGAGACCTGTTCTGCCATCATCCAGGTCCTGCAGAAGGACTATATGAGGGTAAGTTTTATCCTTTAATATCACATTCTATGTATTTACTGTTTTCTAATGTATTGTATTTCTTTCCTCGTTCCCTAATTACCAGGATTTCAATATGCTGTAATATGCTGTAATATGCTGCAATATGCTGTAATATGCTGTGCCCCTTTGTCCTCATGCATGTTGGATTTTTGTATGTTCCTTTTTTGTCCTTAATGCATATTTGCCTTCACTAACCCCCCCAGCATGCTATCCGGGGCCCATATATACCTATAGTCTAGTCACTTAACAATGTATTTTGTCAGCTCCATTGTAATGCTTTACCCTAAACACCCCCTAAAATGTATACAAATGTTATAGTTGTCCTTAAATTCCTTCAGAGTGCCTGAGGCTTTGTTTTGTGGTGCCCCAAATCTTTTTGGAACCCCCCCTCCCCCAACTGCTCAGTCACCTGATACCAATCCTCTATCTGCTGACTTTGTCAAACCCAATACACATTATACCTACCTCTATAATGGTCATATTTATGGATGAATTTTTCAAAGCATGTAGTGCAAGGGCCTGCCTCAATACTTTCAAATGCTATTGTTTTAATTCTTCTCCTCCTATTATTATTGTGATAGGTAATAGCAGAATCCAAAAATGTGCTTCCATTTTCCTTTTTTTGTAGGCCACTTCTTCTTACCTGTCCAGTGGGCTGCCAATAGTGTAATTAAGGAGGGGCTGGCCAAACTATCACACATTACTTTGTTACTCCATTACGTAGTGGAGAGGGTGGTTACCTGTCCAAAACATAACTCCCCCCTAAAATATTTACAAGGGGCCATCAGAGGGGGGAGGAATCTGATAAGTGGACCTTATATTTTAGCCTTTTAAATACTACAAGAAATGTTATACTGATGTTTGCCAAAATGTTTGTGTAGAATCTGCTTGTAATGTTTATTATCAAAATTACTAATTATATTTTTCTTGTTTGACTCCACAGTTTCCTTCCACGCCACAGGAATGGCAGACTGTGGCCTCCCAGTTTGCCCAGTGGTGGGATTTCCCGAACTGCGGAGGGGCAATCGATGGGAAGCACGTCCACATCGTCCCACCACCCCATTTGGGGTCATACTATTTCAACTATAAGGGGTTCAATAGTATCGTGTTGATGGCGGTGGTGTCGGCGACCTATGAGTTCCTATATGTGGACGTGGGGAGGAATGGTCGGATGTCGGATGGAGGAGTCTTTTGCCGGACGGAGTTCTACCGACGTCTCGAGAGTGGTGGCTTGGGATTGCCACCCCCGGAGGAGAATGTCGAGGGACTCCCGTTTGTGTTCGTGGCAGACGAGGCGTTTGGTTTGGCTAACCATTTGATGAGACCGTTCCCCCAGAGGACCCTCACCCCGGAGAAGAGGGTATTTAATTACCGGCTGGCCAGAGCCAGAAGAGTCGTGGAGAACGCGTTTGGTATTCTGGCCAGCCGGTTCCGCCTGTTCCAAACGGCCATTAATATGGCGGAATACAAACTGAATACC
>CM053033.1:136576295-136629906 GCA_028564925.1 Lithobates sylvaticus
TAATTTGAAACTTGGAACCTTTCGGGTTCCGATTGTGACATAATAGATAGTGTTTAGGAACACTATGGTTAGTGCGTCCAGCGTTTATTGCCACGAGGTGTTCATTAACTCTTATAGCGAAGGTGCGTATAGTACGGCCTATATATTGTTTCCCGCAGGGACAGGTAATAAGATAAACAATATACTTTGTGTGACAAGTCACAAAACATTTCATCTTATATTCCTTACTTGTAGTACTGGACCTAAAGGTTTCGCATTTCTTTCGACAGGAATTGTTTCTACATACATTGCATTTCCGGCAAGGGTAGAAACCTTTCATGTCATGAAAGAAAGACGGTGGGCTGGGGGAATCTATGATATTAGGTGCAATTTTACCTCTCAAAGATGGTGCACCTCTATAAATAACTCCAGCATGATCCGGCAAGATCGGCCCTAAGACTTGATCGTTTTTCAAAACCTTCCAGTGGTTTAAAAATGATTTCTTTTATTTGCTTGTGTTGAACTGAAAAGTTCGTGAGAAAAGACCATCTATGTTTGTTGTCATAAAATTTTGGAGGTTTTTCTGTTAATAATGACATACAATCCACTAGCGCTACTTTGTGAATTTCCTCTTCGATGTGGGAGGCTTCATAGCCCCTATCAAGGAACCTATTTTTTAGGATATCTGCCTGTTGAAAATAATCTGGGAGATGGGAACAGTTGCGTCTAATACGCATTTGTTGGCTCCGAGGAACCGATTTCAACCATGAAGCATGGTGACAGCTATCGACCGCAATGTAGCCATTCCGGTCGGTAGCTCTAAAGAAAGTTTTGGTGGAGAGCTGGCCATCAAGCACGGTAATCTCCAAATCTAAGAAGTGGATAGTAGAACAACTTGCCCCGTAAGTAAACTCAATCCCGACATTGTTGTCGTTTAGCTTTGTCATAAACAGGTCAAGCGATTCAACTGAGCCTTTCCACAGGAGGAGGATGTTGTCGATATACCTGGACCACAACCCTAATTGTGGCGGGTCCAGCACATGGACGACATCCTCCTCCCATTTAGCCATGAAGATGTTAACGAGGCTAGGGTGAACTTCGCGCCCATAGCAACTCCCTTCTTCTGTAGGTAATATTGGCCATCATACCAAAAATAGTTATGCTTGGTAGCATAATATAGCAAGTCCATTATGAACCTTTTCTGGGTGTTTGGAATGGACCTACTCCTACCCAAAAATATGTCAACTGCTTCTAAACCCAGATTGTGCGGAATGCACGTATATAAGGAAGTAACATCAGCCGTGACAAGTATAAGGTCCTTGGTATATGCAACCTGCTGCAGTTTAGAAATGGTGTCTCTAGTATCCTTTAGGTAAGAAGGTATTAACTTAACGATGGGTTGGAGATAGAAGTCAATATATTTCCCTATTCGGGAAGTAATTGAGTCCAACCCACTGACAATGGGGCGTCCCGGTGGATGGGTCACGCTTTTATGAACTTTGGGCAGGTAATACATTATGGGCATACGTGGTGCAACGGGTACCAAATAATTTTTTTCTTTTTTATCGAGAATCCCAAATTGTGTCCCAGTATCGACAAGATCTATCAAAATCTTCTTGAAATCCGAAGTAGGATTTTTAGGCAAAAGCGAATAGGTCTGTACATCGCTTAGAATTCTAGTCATTTCGACATGGTATCCACTCTTATCTAAGATAACAATACCCCCCCCTTTGTCCGCAGGACGTATGACCAAATCTTTGCGTTCGCAAAGGGATTTTAGTCCAACTTTAATATCGGGATTATTATATATATATAACTTTTGCCTGCACACAATTTGATGATGGAAGTGAACATAGCTTTACCATATTCACTAAGCTAAGAGAAAATTACCCTGCCGAGTGAACAACCTTTTTGCCTACAGTAAATTAACCCCAGTGAGTGTAAGTACAACCTGTACATATAAAACCACATCAGTAGCACATAGGAACAAGAGTTAACTATATTGTAGGTACTGTCAACCAGAGAATTTCAAATGCTTTTGCTGTCCTACTTTAGCTTGTTGTCTTCCAGGGATCTTAGTCTTTTGCTCCACCAGTGATGATCCTGTTTATCAAGTCCTTTACAATGAGTTCTCCTGAATAAAGCTGTCATAAAAATTGCTTGGATTTTTAAGTCCCCAGTGCACTAGGTATGCTGTATGGTTTAGTGAGAATGTCCTGAGAGGGCTAAAGAGTATGCCCTGAACAGCATAGACATGTGGCTGCCCCCCAGACAGATAGAATATTTAATTTTATTAAAATTAAAAAATTGAAATAAAAAAGAGTCATGTCACTTTAAGTAAAAGGTAGAGTAGGTCAGGCAGGGAAATAAGGGTCAGGTAACACTGAGGAATAGGTAGGGAATGTAACTGATCCAATCAGTAAGGTTAAAAAGGTCACATGACCAGTGGGAACATTCTGGAAGCAGGGCAAGGCTATATAAAGGGGTCCTCTGTGGAAATCTCCTCACAGCTGGTCAGATTACAGCAACAAGCTCCCAATCCCCCCACCCTTGTGGCAGGCACTTTATGTGGTTTGTCACTTGGGGGACTTGTTTTTTGATTATGGTATTGCTCGAGTCCTGAAGACTGAGCTGTTTATATTTATTATTTACAAGTGAGAATTTTATGAATTAATAAAATGATTGGATGGATTTAAGTTATTTACAGAACTATTTTTTAAGACATCTCATTTTATGATGTCTGGAACAACCTCCATTACAGTGACTGTGACCGCACAAAAATCCCAGTAGTTTAAATTGGAGCTTAAAAATAAAACCATAGCACAAAATATGACAGAATAAAATGGCAAAAAAAGTATTTTCAACCAGCAGCTCACTAACAATACAGAAAAAAGTAAAGAAACACGCAAAACTGCTCCGTGCAGCGGTTTTGCACAGAGCAGCCCAGATCCTCCTCTTTTCATGTCCTTTGCTGGTGCTCCTGGCCCCTTCCGCCTGCCTAGTGCCCCCACAGCAACTAGCTTTCTATGGGGCACCTGAGTTGAGCCACTGCTCTGTGAGTCCATTCAGACACAGAGTCATGGCTCTGCCCCACCCCCTATCCTCATTGACTCACTGACTTTGATTGACAGCTGTGGGAGCCAATAGCAGTGTCTCAGCCAATCAGAGTCCTGGACAGCCGAGGCTCTCGTGCAACATCGCTGGATTAAGATGGGGCTCAGGTAAGTATTAGGGGGGCTGAGTGGGGCAGCTGCACACTGAATTTTTAAAATGCATTAAGATAAAAAAAACTTCTGCCTTTAGAACCACTATGTACACAATGCCAGTTGTTTATCCTAAAATAACAGCTACACATGCACCACCCACAGAAGGGCCCCAGCATAGAGCAGGTAAATATAACATGTTTACAAAGACCTTACTATCACTTTAAGCTTTAAGCCATTTCTGTAGGATTTGATCTCTGTGAAATCTGAAACATTGTACACAATATTCTGCCTAATTTATTTGTCCCAAGTCTAGATTAAATATGGGGATCTGTATGTTTAGTTTAGATGCCCTATGGATATATCAGTGCTTTCATTATTTAACAATTTGTAGATATTGTAAACACAATTTGCAAATATGTATGCTGGCATTTTGTAAAGATATTATTTTGTTTTCTTAATATTTTGAATATGGTGGATTCTTTGTACATGGGGTGGCTGATTCCATGCTTAGTGTAGCCTGATCTGTTGCCTCTTTGGTTGGTGATGGTGTCCTATAGGATTGTATTACTATTATCTATTCAACCCTTCCGAGTTTCTTCTTTTATGTTTCGCTACAGATACCTAAGATGGCGCAGTGGTATTGGTGCGCATGTGCCCATCATTTTGTCATCCCCACAGGAAGGGGAAGGGATTACATTACTTGCTGACCAGTCGCCGCAGTTGTGCTGTGGCAGAATGGCATGACTGGACGAAACTATGTTATGTAACGTCGCTTCAGCCTGTGGCCACTAGGGTCACGCGTGTGCACACCCCCTGCTCACCCATGGAGCCCATGCCAGTGCCCGGCCGTTGCAATCAAAGCCGGTCTCCCACGATCGCTCAGGGCACACCAAAAACTGGGACCTGTGTGTGTAAACACACAGTTTCCAGTTCCCTGAGGGGAGAAGAGACAGATCGTGTGTTCATACAGAGTATGAACAGCGATCTGTCATCTCCCCTACACAGTCCCCTCCCCCTTCAGTTAGAACACACTCTAGGGAACACAATTAACCCCTTGATCGCCCCCTAGTGTTAACCCCTTCCCTGCCAGTGACATGTTTACAGTAATCAATGCATTTTTATAGCACTGACCGATGTATAAATGCCAATGGTCCCAAAAATGTGTCAAAATTGTCCGACGTGTCTGCCATAATGTTGTAGTCCAGATAAAACTTGCAGATCGCCGCTATTACTAGTAAAAAAATAATAATAATTAAAATGCCATAAAACTATCCCTATTTTGTAGACACTATAACTTTTGCGCAAACCAATCAATATACAATTATTGCAATTTTTTTTAACAAAAATATGTAGAAGAATACATATCAGCATAAACTGAAGAAAAAAATGTTTTTTTTTATATATTTTTGGGGGATATTTATTATAGCAGAAAGTACAAAATTGTTGCTCTTTTTTTGTTGATAGCGCAAAAAATAAAAACTGCAGAGGGGATCAAATACCACCAAAAGAAAGCTATACTTGTGGGGAAAAAAGTATGTAAATTTTGTTTCGGTGCGATGTTGCACGACCGCGCAATTGTCAGTTAAATTGATGCAGTGCCGAATCTCAAGAAGTGCTCTGGTCAGGAAGGGGGTAAAATCTTTCGAGGCTGAAACGGTTAATATATAAAGGGAAAAAACAGATAGTTCAGCATTACTTGATGGAGAGGTCATGTCAGGAAAGGGTTCACCTGCTGGTGGCACTGTGGTTCCCAGACCTATAGGCTGCAGTTCCGGTGTCCACCAGCGGGTGTCTCTCAGCAGCCAGAAGCTCATGGCAAACCGGCATCACCTGATGCTTGTTGCAGGAAGTGTGTTTAATCCCTGCCTATGCTTTTCATCTTTGCTTTGGTGCCTGTTGCTTTTCCCCCTGACCTGCATTCCTGCATCTTGATCCTGAACCCTGCAGCCTAATCCCGCACCTGCCTGCTTGTTCCTTTGTTTGTTTACCCTCTCCCTGTCCTGGCTTGCTCCCTCTGCCTGATCGCTCATGTATGACCCTCTGATAACAACTATGCTTTTCATATCCTGCTATCTGTCTTTACTTGGTTTGGGCAGTTGTTCATTGTGTGTTCACTAACTTATTAGATTCTATGGTTTGGTTTATACACTTCTGGTTTATTGGAGGTGTGTTTATATTTATGTTATCCACTTATTCTTAACCACTTCAATACCGGGCCTATTCTGTCACTTCTCTCCAACATGTAAAAATCATAATTTTTTTGCTAGAGAATTATTCAGAACCCCAAACATTTTTTTTTTTTTTAGCAGACACCATAGGGAATAAAATGGCGGTCATTGTAACTTTTTATATGTGGGCAGGACTTGCGCGTGCGTTTGCTTCTGAGCGCGAGCTACCGGGGACAGGGGTGTTTTACATTTTTTTTGATAATTTTTTTTTTTTTACTTAATTTTTTTTATTTTTACACTTTTAAAAAAAAAAATGTTGATCACTTTTATTCCTATTACAAGGAATGTAAACATCCCTTGTAATAGGAATCTATATGACAGGTTCTCTTTATGGAGAGATATAAAGCCCCATACACACGGTCGGACTATCCGCGGACCATGTCGGTCGGATCCTGTCCGTCGTACTTTGTCCGATGTTGGTGTTGCGTACACACGGTCGGACTACGTTGTCGGAATATCCGGTCTGCAAGAACGTCGTGACGTAAGTCGTCTTCCACGAGATTAGAAAAGGGAAGTTCAGCACCACGTCAGGCACCCGTTGGGCTCCTTCTGCTGATCCCGTGTTTATCGCGAGTTAGTCGAAGTTTGGTGACTTAAGATTCGCGCTTCTCAGTTTTCTGACTCAGATCGTTACTGCTCTTCAGTTTGTGCTTGTCGTGCGTATCTGTTTATTAGTGCGTGTAGTCAGTTCGCATTTGTTGGTCATTGCGGCCTATATCTTGATATAGGACGCTTTGATTTGCACTGCTTATTGTCTGCTCGTTTCTGGTATTCATTTCGTTCTTTCAGGCCTTGCTGTTTATCGGTGCTTTCTGTTTGTCCGTTCTGACCAGCCGACCTTTTGTGACCTTGTGAGCGATGTTTCCCGTGCGTACTCGTCGCCGAGTTCGTGCTGTACGCGGAATTGGTGTCGGGCTTTTAGCTTTGACCCAAGACCCGTCCATGAACAGAGTGACGAGGAGTATGTGGACCAAGAATTGGTTGCTTCAGCATGACCAATTCTCGCACATGCCTTTGCTTCGTGAGATCCGGGAGAATAATCCTGATGATTTCAGGAACTTTCTCCGGATGACGGACCCCGATTTTCACCGTCTTTTGGCTTTGCTGACCCCCTTTATCAGCCGGCAGGATACCTGCATGAGACAAGCCATTACTCCGGAGCAGAGGCTTGTTGCCACGTTGAGGTACTTGGTGACAGGGAGAAGTCTTCAGGATTTGAAGTTCTCTTCAGGTATCTCTCCCCAGGCCCTGGGAATCATTATTCCAGAGACCTGTTCTGCCATCATCCAGGTCCTGCAGGAGGACTATATTAAGGTAACATTTATACTTTACTATTCCCTTCTATGTATGCTCTGTTTGCTAATGTCTTCTATTTTTGACCTCCTTCCCTAATTACCATGATTGCAATATGTTCTAATATGCTGTGCCCCTTTTCTCCTTCATGCATTTTTCCCTTCACTTACCTCCCCAGCATGCTCTTCTGCCCCAATAGAAACCTATGGCCTAGTCACTTAAGCAATGTCTTTTGTCTGCTGCATAGTATTGTTTGCCCCCAAACACCCCCTAAAATATGCACAAATGTTTGCTGTGTGGTTTACTTCATGTAGAGCCCCCTTTTTTTTTTTTTTTTTGGGGGGGGGGGGGGCAAACTCATTAGGAACCCCCTCCCCCAACTGCTCTGTCAGATGGTACCAAACCTCTATCTGCTGGCTTTCCCAAGGTCAATACACACTATATACCTACCTCTTTATAGTGGGCATCTTTAGGGATGAATTCAGCAAAGCATGTAGTGCAAGGGGCTGCCTCCATACTTTCCATTTCCTATTTTTTTGTGTTCTTTCCCTCCTATTAGCTTGCTTGGTAATTTCAGAATGTCACAATGTGCTTTCCTTTTTTTTTGGGGGGGGGGGGGGGGGGGTTGAAATTTTTTTTTAGGTTTCCTGGGGGCTGCCAATAGTGTTAAGTACAGAGGGTCTGGCCAAACTAGCACACATTATTGAGCCATTTGCCAATCAATGAAGTGCAGAAGGTTACCTGTCCAACACCACCCCCCCCCCCCCAAAACCCTAGTTATTGCCAATGGCCCATCAGAAGTGGGGGGATTGATGGGGGGTGAGTAATCTGTGAAGGTGAGCCTCTACTTTTCTGTGCAAATACTTTCCTGCCTCCAATTTTATACAATGCTCTTGTTCCAAGATGTTGATTGTCTAATCTGCTTGCAATGTTTATGTGCAAAGTGACTAATTATTTTTTCTGGTTTCACTCCACAGTTCCCTTCCACGCCACAGGAATGGCAGACTGTGGCCTCCCACTTTGCCAGCCGTTGGGACTTTCCTAACTGCGGAGGGGCAATTGATGGGAAACACGTCCGCATCGTCCCACCGCCCAACTCGGGGTCCTACTATTATAATTATAAAGGGTTTAATAGTGTAGTGATGTTGGCGGTGGTGTCGGCGACATATGAATTTATGTATGTGGACGTGGGGATGAACGGCCGGATCTCGGATGGTGGTGCCATTCCGCACACGGAGTTCTACTCGCGTCTCCAAAGTGGCAGTCTGTGCTTGCCACCTCCAGAGGAGAATGCAGAAGGACTCCCCTTCGTCTTTGTCGCAGATGAAGCGTTTGCGTTGACTCCCCATCTGATGAGGCCGTTCCCGATGAGGACCCTCACCCCAGACCAGAGGGTCTTCAACTACAGGCTGTCCAGAGCCCGAAGAGTTGTGGAGAACACTTTTGGCATCCTGGCCAGCCGCTTCCGCCTGTTCTTGACGGCAATTGACTTGGCGGAATACAAACTGAACCACATAGTTCTTGCCTGTTGCATATTGCACAACTTCCTCAAAAGACATAACAGGAACTATGTGGTGCCCGTTGGCCTCACGGCCCTTCAAGTGGCACGTCCAGGCGTGCCCCCTCTAAATGCCCGCGCGGTCCGCGAGCAATATATGGACTACTTTGTGGGTAGGGGGGCCATTGCTCTGCCTGACGATGTGTGAGAGGCATTTTTTAATAAATCTTATTTTTCAACCAACCTATGATTTCTTGTCATTTCCGTATTATTTTTAGCTTATTTTACCTTTAATTTTTTTCCCTTTGCCTTCGACAGTGGGAATGCACTTTCTGGGCAAAAGGAGGTAACAGTCTCTTCTTCCCAAAAAGATTATTCTCATGTTGTGTGTTTGCTACCTAATCTTTGGTCTAGAGAAGGTTTGTACTGCATAACTGACACCCAAAATACTCCTTTTCATCACCAGGTCAGACATGTGTGTATTCTCAAAAATGCTGTGCTCCGTGTTTTCGTACAAAGCACTGTGGGTGTCATTTACATAAGTCAAATCCACTATGCTCTACAAGTGCAGTGAAAAAGTGCCCTGGAAAAGAAACTTGCAGTGCAAAGTGGACTTGCCTTTAGTAAATAACACCCATTGCCCCCCATATCCTTTACATTTGACATACATAATGCATTGTGTTTTTTAAATAAGGAAGCCACACATTTAGAAAATTAAAAAAGTTTACTTGGAAAACATTCACAAGTGCGTTTACAATCTTCTTGCCCAAACTGACAACATCTTGGTTATTTACAACATTGTTTACAAACATTCCGCAATTGGTAAAACCAGGCATGGAGCAAAACAGAACCTATGAACTAGGAAAGTTCAACTTTGTAAAGTGAAGACAAGATCAGACATGACTATATGTTCAAAGTGTGTTTGATCTTGCCTTCATCACATGGGGCGTCACCCCTGGAAAGTGGAAATTTAGAACATGCACACAATTTGGGTCTGAAAATGGTCATTAGATGGTAAAAACACATGCCTAGAAGCTTCAAAAGTGCCATTTTCCATCATGGGGATGAATGGACGTTTTTTGGGGGTGCAACCCCTTCACCACAACCACTTTCGTAGTTCGTAAAGTGGTTGCACCCCCAAAAAAACGTTGGCATTCATCCACCATGATGGGAGCTAGCACATGTGGACACAATGTGTGCATGTTCCAAATTTCACACAGTTCTTAAGTTGCAAATGTGTTCAGAAGCAAGCACAAATGTGTGTTAATTACTTGGTGCGTTTTCATATTTTTCCTAAAACATCAATGATGTTCTTCAATTTTTGTTGAACATCATTGATGTTTTGCTTTATGTAATCTAGATCTCTATTGCAGACCATTATCTCCCCGATGAGTACGTGGGCACTCTCTGTGGTAAAGTGCGATTTTTCTTCCACAACATCCACGTCACCTAAAAACCACAAACAAACAAAAATCGGGTGTTGGAAATGAGGCAGCCATACATTGATTAGCTTACCAGTAGCTGTGTTCTCCCACACTCACCTGTTGTGGTGACAAGTTCTCCAAGTTCGATGATCTCTCCTTCCTCCTCCTCCTCCTCTGCTTCTGCTCTTTCCCCTTTTTTGGGAGGTGTTGGTTTGGGGGTTTCCTCAGACGGCCCAAGTTTGCGCTCCCCTATGAGAATGTACAAAAGGAAGATTTAGCAACACAATCTATTGAGGGCAGAAATAGGAAATGACAAACATTGCTTGAAAGTGACGGACACTATTTTTGTTTGGCCAGTTACAAATGCCAACTACATGAATGTAGTCACTTTGTAAAGGTGCTAAACTTACTAGCTTTTTGGTAGAAGTTTGTGTGATGGAGACCCCCCTCTAGTATCCACTGGAGCACATGTGTGGAAAAGCCTAATAAAAAGGGTGTTTGGGTGTACTAGTGCTCTAGAGTCAAGATGGTTAAACAGCTACTGAGTGACCTCTCCTTTACATTGACTAAATTTGGTTTACGCTCTTGATGACATCTCTAGTGAGAACAAACTTCCTTTCAATAAAAACTTCACCAAACCTCGTATTATAAGTGGCCGAACGATCGAGGTTGCGTACGATCGAATGGACACACACACGAACATGACAGTGGCAGAAAGATCGAGGCTGAGTTCGATCGAATGCACAGACGAACCTGAAAGTGGCCATTTTGGAATGTACAACTTTGTAAAAATCAAACCACATGGAGCAGTATGCAAGCAAGAAAGCAAACACAAAACACATCTACTTACTTTTTTGAAGAACTCGCTTGATCTTTCTGTACTGATCGGCCTCCCTCAGTTTCAGGTCTGACCAGCGTTTCCTGAGTTGCTCCTTGGATCGTTGTACCCCAAAATGATTGTACAGCCTTCTCACAACTTTAGACATGATCTTGGCCTTGCGGACATTGGGGTTGAGGTAAGGCCCATACTTCCCATCATAGTCGCTCCTCTTTAATATGTCCACCATCTCCAACATTTCTCCAAATGACATATTGGAGGCCTTGAATTTCAGGCTCCGGGATCGGGACGTTTGTGCCTCCGGACTTTCCTCGTCCTCCTCCTCGTTGGTGGGATATTTGGGGCGCACCTGCTGTGTCCCCGCCATGTGCTCTCCCCACTGCGCCGTAAAGAGAAGGGGTGGGGAATAGACGAGAAAGATCGTCAGGGGTGGGCGGAGTTTGACGCATGCGCACTGTATATAAAACGTCACACGCCTGTGTCGTAGCCACGATCTGGGAGATGAGGGGAGAGAAAGCTCACGCACGAGACGATCGCTAGAAACGAAGGTACAATTTGACGTTGGTACATAACTAGCCTAGACTGATTAGAACTTGAGGCTTCTTTATGGAGAAGATTAGGAGAGTTTAGGCTGACATTATTTATATTGTTTTGTGTGGTGTTGTGTCTTGCAGAGGTGATGGAGGCCTTCTATGACGTGAGTTTTCTCCCCCTCTTCATTGATAAATACAGGGAATTTCCCCTATTATGGCTAGCAAAGCACCGCGACTACAGCAACAGACCAAAGAGGTACGCAGTCATGCTGAAACTTGTGGCAAACCTGCCCATGGCAACCGTGGCAAACTTACAAGTCAAGATTAATAACATGAGGAGTACCTATTTCCGGGAGCGCAATAAGGTCCGGAAGTCCCTAGCATCTGGAGCTGCAGCAGCTGATGTCTATGTCCCCACGCTCTGGTACTATGAGAGGCTCCACTTTCTCAAAGACCAGGCTAATGTCAGGAAGTCACTCTCAACTCTTCCTTGCACGCGTCCTTCCACGCACGCCACCCCCTGATGAGGCTTCCGAGGACCAACCTGGGCCTTCCAGTATGGAAGATGTGCAGGAGCCCAGCTTGTTCCAGGTATAGTAGTTTTGTAACCATTTTTGGGAATAATGAATGATGTTCAGTTAATTCAGGATCCCCAATTGCTTAGTTCCTAACGTGATTGACATATCAACAGACAGTGTTGTTGGAGACATTTTTGGGAAGAATCTAAACTGCAGGGCTGAGAATTGTATGGTTTTCTATTTGTAAACATTTTGCAACAGTCACTAGATGAGAATTGTGTGTGTTTGATGAACAAATAACTGAAACTATGTCCCTTTTTCATACACAGGAAGACCTCAGCCAGGAGGGGGCTGTGGAAGGTGGCAGTCAGGAGGAGGCAGGGGTTAGTGGCAGCCAACAGGGGGGTAGGCGTAGGAGCCTGACTGTCTCCCAAGTCCCTCCCCTCCGCCTTCCCTACAGAAGGGCGAAAAGCATGGGGGAGGTGGGAGAGTCAGCGCTCCAGCTGATCAGAGACGCTTCAGCCTCCCTCTATGCCACACCCACCTACGAGGAGGCCTTTGCCTCCTTGGTTGGCACTAAAATGACGGGTATGGAGGCGGGGCAACGCAGCATGTGTGAGGATGTCATCCTCAAAATCCTAAATGAGGGGATGGCTGGGGAGATGACTCCCCTCACACATGTTTGCGAGAGTGACCTTGCTCCGCCTCCTCCTCCTCCTTCTGCCACCCCACCAGCACCAGCACCACGGCGTGGAAGGAAGAGTACAAGGAAGACAAGAGAGTGATGACCTTGATTCAGTCTGGTCTGAGAGAAGATGGAGCCTCTCGTAGGACCAGAGCCTGGGGACCTAGATGGCATCTGCTGCAGTTCCGGATGTTTTGGACTTCAGGACCAGATTGCACTCCCTTATTATTTAGATAGGTACTCCTCAGGCCCCCAATTTTCAGAGCTTGAAAAATGATGGTTGCCGTGGGTGTCCAAGGCTTTGCAAATTCCCCAAGTTTCACCATGGCTGCGTTCCTCTTTGGTTTGTTGCTGAGACCTAAATAAATGTTTTTTGGATTTGAAATAATCATTGACTATTGTGTTTTACTTTTCTACAATGACAGTTTTTCTTTGAGTAGGCAGGTACATTTCACTAATCCTAAAGTAGAATTAACAAGGGGCACCAACAACCAACAAACTCCTAGTAAATTTAAGCAACAAAGACAAATGTTAATAATGTGGTTTGGCTAAGTTGAGACACACAACCCCCCTCCAAAAAACAACAAAAAAAATCTCCTTCAAATATGTATTCCCAAAAAAAAAAAAAAAAACAAATCATGCTAAAAATATAACAAAGATTCTTTTACGATCTGAGTAAAAATAAACATGTAGTGTATAAATGCTGAAAAGTAATAAAGAACTAAGTTTGTGAGAAGTGCAGGTGAATAGGAGCAGCTAAAACATGTCATTCTTGTTGCATTGTAAAGAAAAAGAGAATGCGCTGCATTAAAGACATTTTAACATTGCAGCGTGACGAATGTGCTGTGTCGATTAGGAAAGGTAGTTTTACCTGACCGAGCGCTTCCGTCACAGAATTTCTTCTGAGCATGCGTAGCACTTTGTCCGTCGGACAACCGTACACACGATCGGATTTGGTGTGATCGGACCGTGTTGTCGGCAAATCTATCCAGCAGGAGATAGGACTTTGTCCGTCGGACAATCCGACGTACACTGTCCGATGGTGCATACACACGGTCTGATTTTTCAACAACATTGTCCGATCGGACAGAATCCATGAAAAAATCCGACCGTGTGTATGGGGCTTAAGAACCCACAGCAACCACAGTCACAGCCCAGTATACCCTGCTACCAACTATATGTCAGTACCCTCCCTGTCATTAACCCATTGAAGATGACCTCTTCTTCTCTATTGCCTGCGGCAACCCCTAAGAAATCCTCCTTAGAGACTGCTCCCTCTTTTTCACTATTGCTCAGTTCTACTCTTCCACCAGCTGTACCTCCTGCTCACAGCCCTGCAATCACATGCCGAACTTGTGACTAAACCCAAGTGACTAAACCCAAGAAGATACTGATGTTTTTCCAACTCTCACAATTCTGCCACTATCCATTCCTGCCTCCTTGCCAGCCAATCTGCTCCAGTCTGCCGCCATGCCAGCCGATCTTCTCCAGTTTGCCTCTACGCCAGCTGATCTGCTCCAGCTTGCCTCCACGCCTGCCGATTTGCTCCAGTCTGCCTCCATGCCTGCCGAACTGCTCCAGTCTGCCTCCACCCAAAACTCTGCACTGCCTTTCTGTATGGTAATATTGTAGTAAATACTGCGGCAAACACTGAAAGTAATTTTTAGGTCCAGGTAAAGAATAAATAAAGAGGTAGTGCTGCGTTGTATATTATAAATAAAATATATTGGTGCCAAAAATAAAATTAAGATAAATATAAAGTGCTTCAAGAGACAACGTGCATATATCAGTGTCAAGTGACTAATAGTGCATAGAGTGCAAATCAATATTCCATCAGGAACGAGAGTAAAAACACATATAAAAACCACATATATAAAATAGCTAGACGGTGGTGCTATTTAAATATAAAGTGACTAATGTGCTATTTCAAAGAAATTTTTAAAAATTCATAGTAGATAAATGGGTGCAGGTAAAATCGCATAGAATTCCATAAGTGACCAGTGTGCGGCTTAGAGTGAGGGTTTCAGCATATGCAGATAAGTACGGATGAAGTCACGTGACCATGACGAACAAGCGTCGGGACATCACAATCACTGAGATACCCGAAGTGAGGTACGAGCTCGGTGCTCGTTTTTACATGCAAACTTACCATTGCCAAATGTGAGTGTTTTTTTTTTTTATTACTGCAAATAAATCTGATTTAAAAGAAATACTACACTATCGAGATTCCTTTTTACCCTACCCTACCCGGCGAGGCATATCTAACAGCACCAGGTAGCAGAGGACCCCTGTTTTCAGAGAGGACACCCCTTAGGACCAGGACCCCTTAGGACCAGGAGCCAAATAAGAAAACCCTATTGAGGGAACGCCACCAGAGAGAAACAGAGGCCCGCCTGGAGCCCACACATCTTTAAACGCTGTTACCTTACAACGGTAAGGTAAGGGGACACCTATAGTTCAATTCAGAAGAAAACCACGCAACCACTGAAAGCACCAGCCCCTTGGAGAATAAAATACCGTTGCACCAGCAGTATTACCTGTGATTCACTTTTAAATGAAGCCACAATACACTGCACTATAGGTCAAGTTGAGATAGGACTGACCTCACAGACTTACACCGTTATTTATTTATATTTCTGTCACCACCTTCACTCCTTTTATGCTAACGCTTTTATTATGCGTTTTTATGCGATTTTATGAGATTCCATGTGATTTTATACAACCTTATGAGAATATATGCGATTTCTTTGGAATTTTATGCAGTTTTGAAATTTTATGCGATTATATGCGACTTCTTTGGAATTTTATGCAGTTTGGAAATTTTATGCGATTATATGCGATTTTATGGGATTTTATGCAAATTTCTCCATACTTATCTGCATATGCTGAAACCCTTCACTCTAAGCAGCACACTGGTCACTTATGGAATTCTATGTGATTTTACCCGCACCCATTTATCTACTATGAATTTTTAAGAATTTCTTTGAAATAGCACATTAGTCACTTTATATTTAAATAGCACCACCGTCTAGCTATTTTATATATGTGGTTTTTATATGTGTTTTTACTCTCGTTCCTGATGGAATATTGATTTGCACCCTATGCACTATTAGTCACTTGACACTGATATATGCACGTTGTCTCTTGAAGCACTTTATATTTATCTTAATTTTATTTTTGGCACCAATATATTTTATTTATAATATACAGCGCAGCACTACCTCTTTATTTAATCTGATCCACTCTGCCTCCACGCCAGCCAATCTGATCCACTCTGCTTCCACGCCAGCCGATCTGATCCACTCTGCCACCATGCTCGTTACTTCTTCAGTTCAGCCCATGCCAGCTGAGCTCTCTACTTCATCACATGAAGTCCACACCCCTTGGATGTAACTATATGTAAATATCTCTATCTGCTGTGATTATCGTTTGACACATGCAAGATATAGGTAGCATGGCATAAGTACTTTTTACTGTGAGTAGATTACTTTGTTTTTAAACACAATAAATATTCGATACAGAGTGTAGATTGTCTGTATTTTATTCCCATCTCTATATGTACATCGGGTTACTTGGATACTAAAAAATGAGCTAGAGGAGAAAAAAATCCTGAGAGGCAATAGAATTTACCCTGGATCAACTTTACCTATAAATGTTAGTAGCCAGTTATATTGTGTATATTTAGGACAGAATCCAGGCCTTTTTTAAAGCAATCGACTGAGCTTGCCAGAACAACCTCTGGAGGGAGTCTATTCCACATTTTCACAGCTCTTACTGTGAAGAAACCTTTACGTACTTGGAAATTAAATCTTTTCTCCTCTAGATGTAAAGAGTGCCCTCTAGTCCTCTGTGATGACCTTAAAGTGAATAACTCAACACTAAGGATGAACTGAACACCCCCCAGTTCGGTTTGCATCAGAACATGCGAACAGGCAATAAATTTGTTCAAACATCTGAACACCATTAAAGTCTATGGGACTCGAACATGAAAAATCTAAAGTGCTAATTTTAAAGGATTATATGCAAGTTATTGTCATAAAAAGTGTTTGGGGTCCTGCCCCAGAGGACATGTATCAATGCAAAAAAAAGTTTTAAAAATTACTGTTTTTTCGGGAGCAGTGATTTTAATAATGCTTAAAGTGAAACAATAAAAGTGAAATATTCCTTTAAATTTCGTACCTAGGGGGTGTGTATAGTATGCCTGTAAAGTAGTAATTGTTTCCGTGCTTAGAACTGTCCCTGCACAAAGTGTCAGTTCTGAAGGAAAAAAGTAATTTAAAACCACTCATGGGTGACCCTGCCCCCTCTGTTGTAACGCAGGTTTCCATTACAACAGAGGGGGGTGGGGGTCACCCGCACATCACTGGGGAAGCCTGGGTTTCCCCTTGGATCAGAGGGGGACGGGGTCACGTGACGGGTGGCCCCGTCCTCAGCTGAGAGACCTGTCAGGCTGCCGGGATTCCCGTGATGTCTCCGGTGGAGACAGGATGCGCTGCGCTGGACATCATGGTTGGACCCTGGACCTGGAGAGGAGAGATCACCCATCGCTGGACCCTGGAGAAGAGAGATACCGAGAGTGGATTACCACTTATCCCAACGGTGTCTGTGTGTCTTTTTACAATTTTTTACACTTTCTTTGTGAAATGGTAGGGGTACAATGTACCTGTTATCATTTCAAACAGGGGGGGCCAGGATCTGGGGGTCCTCTTGTTAAAGGGGGCTTCCAGATTCCGATAAGCCCCCCGCCCGCAGACCCCCACAACCACTGGGCAAGGGTTGTGGGGATGAGGCCCTTGTCCCCATCAACATGGGGACATGGTGCTTTGAGGGGTCACAGACCCCCAGAGCATCCTCCCCATGTTGAGGGCATGTGGCCTGGTACGGTTCAGGGGGGGTGCTCTCTCGCCCCCCTCTTTCCCTGTGACCTGCCAGGTTGCATGCTTGGATAAAGGGTCTGGTATTGATATTTGGGGGGAACCCCACGTAATTTTTTAAAAAAAATTTACGCAGGGTTCCCCTTAATATACATAAAAGACCTGAAGGGCCTGGTAATTGAATTTGGGGGGACCCCAATGCCAATTGGGCCCACCTAAAAAATGGACAGGCAGATCCAATCGGCGTGCTTGTGTGAAAGGGGCCTAAGGCTTTGTTCACACAAGGCATACACAGCGTACCTTTACAGGGATGCACAGGTGTTCTCATAATTTATTCACTTAACCCTTTTGCTATCAGGTCCTGTGGTCCATTTTGTACACTCAGGTGGCCTGATATTTTTTTCAATTTTTCCTTTGCTTTTTTATTTTTCACTTTCAGAATTTGTAAAAGACCCCCGAAAACCATATTTTTTATGAAGGCACATGATTAGTGGAATAAAACAAAGGTGCTACTGATGTTTTAGACCCCACTGTATTTGCGCAAATGTTTATCAAACCAATTTATTTGCAATAATTACACTAAAACCATTATTAGCAGATAAAAACGCAGCAAATCTGAAACAATTCCTACCTAAATGAGGAGGGTGCAAAATGTAAGCACATTGTTTCCCTGGAAGCCCAGGTTCTGAATCTGGGGAAGCAACTGTCAGCACTGAGAAGTCCCTCCATACTAAAGGAGAGTCGGGAACGTACATGGCAGGTGCCGGCAGGGGCCAGCACAGAGATGGGTGGAGAAAAAGAGGTGCAGGCACTAGAAAATAGTAGATGGGTGACAGTCAGGAAGGGTAGAGGGGGAAGGGCCAGGGAGGCCGATCCAGGGCTGTAGCATCCCAATAAGTACGCTCCATTGAGTGACATTGGTGATACCAGTCAGGGACCAGCACTGCTGGAGCTGAGGGACTCTCCTAGCTGCCAGGGGAAGAACTCCTCCAGTGAGATTGGGGGAGGAGCAAAGGGAAAGGAAAGACAGATTCTGGTGATAGGGGACTCAATTCTTAGAAGGTAGACATGGGAACTGTCAAAAAATTTGTTTCGTTTCGTTTCGTCCCGTTTCGTATATAAAAAAATTCATAATTCGTAATTCGTGTACGAAATTCCGTTCGAATTCGTACGAAATACGAAATTCGGACGAATCGTAATTTTTTTTACGAATCGTTAGTAAAGTTACGAATCGTTACGAATCGTTACGAATCGTTAACGCGGCTAATGCATTGTTGGTTCTCATAACACAGAGAACAATTCGAATCCAACTACAAATATCGAATTTCAATTTCAAGTTACGAATCGTTACGAATCGTTATAAATAAATCCAACTACCAATATCGAATTTCAACTAATTTGAACGAAATTATTATAGCAGATATAACGAATGAATTCGAATGAATTCGAATGACAAAGTGTCATTTTTGCAGAAAAAAAAAAAGCGTAGGGGTCCCCCCAAATTCAATAACCAGGCCCTTCAGGTCTGGTATGGATATTAAGGGGGACCCCAGCCAAAAAAAAAAAAAAAAATGGCGTGGGGTCCCCCCCAAATATCCATACCAGACCCTTCAGGTCTGGGATGGATTTTAAGGGGAACCCCGGCCAAAAAAAAAAAAAAAAAATGGCGTGGGGTCCCCCTCAAAATCCATACCAGACCCTTTATCCGAGCACGCAACCTGGCAGGCCGCAGGAAAGGAGGGGGGGACGAGAGCGGCCCCCCCTCCCACCTGAACCGTACCAGGCCACATGCCCTCAACATTGGGAGGGTGCTTTGGGGTCCCCCCCAAAGCACCTTGTCCCCATGTTGATGAGGACAAGGGCCTCATCCCCACAACCCTGGCCGGTGGTTGTGGGGGTCTGCGGGCGGGGGGCTTATCGGAATCTGGAAGCCCCCTTTAACAAGGGGACCCCCAGATCCCGCCCCCCCCCCTGTGTGAAATGGTAAGGGGGTACAAAAGTACCCCTACCATTTCACCAAAAAAGGTGACAAAATGGTAAAAATGACAGAAGACGGTCTTTGACAATTCCTTTATTAAAATCTTCTTTCTTCATCTTCTCCTTCCGGCATCTTCTTCCATCGTCTTCTTCCTTCGATTCGCTTCTTCTTCCTCCGGTCTTCTCGTCCTTCTCGTCCGGCGTCGTCCTTCTCGTCCGGCATCGTCGTCTCTTCTCGCAGGCCGCTCCTCGCAATGGGAGGCTCCCGATATGTGAGGCTCCGCTCCGGGTGACAGGTCTTTTATAACGAAGGCACCTGGTGACCCCGCCCCCTCTGACGCACGGGGACGTCATGTGGAATTCCCTATGGCTTTCCCCATGACGTCAGAGGGGGGCGGGGTCACCAGGTGCCTTCGTTATAAAAGACCTGTCACCCGGAGCGGAGCCTCACAGAGCGGGAGCCTCCCATTGCGAGGAGCGGCCTGCGAGAAGAGACGCCGATGCCGGACGAGAAGGACGACGCCAGACGAGAAGGACGAGAAGACCGGAGGAAGAAGAAGCGAATCGAAGGAAGAAGAGGATGGAAGAAGATGCCGGAAGGAGAAGATGAAGAAAGGAGAAGATGAAGAAAGGAAGACCAGAAGAAAGAAGATTTTAATAAAGGAATTGTCAAAGACCGTCTCCTGTCATTTTTACCATTTTGTCACCTTTTTTGGTGAAATGGTAGGGGTACTTTTGTACCCCCTTACCATTTCACACAGGGGGGGGGGCGGGATCTGGGGGTCCCCTTGTTAAAGGGGGCTTCCAGATTCCGATAAGCCCCCCGCCCGCAGACCCCCACAACCACCGGGCACGGTTGTGGGGAAGAGGCCCTTGTCCTCATCAACATGGGGACAAGGTGCTTTAGGGGTCTCAGACCCCCAAAGCACCCTCCCAATGTTGAGGGCATGTGGCCTGGTACGGTTCAGGCGGGAGGGGGGCCGCTCTCGTCCCCCCCTCCTTTCCTGCGGCCTGCCAGGTTGCGTGCTCGGATAAGGGTCTGGTATGGATTTTATGGGGGACCCCACGCCATTTTTTTTGGCTAGGGTTCCACTTAAAATCCATCCCAGACCTCTAGGGTCTGATATGGATTTTGAGGGGGACCCTACGCCATTTTTTTTTTTGGCTGGGGTCCCCCTTAATATCCATCCCAGACCTGAAGGGCCTGGTTATTGAATTTGGGGGGACCCCTACGCATTTTTTTTATCAATGACTTCAATGAATGACAGTTCTCTGTATTACGGATCCAACAATTCATTTGCCGGCAATAGCTGCGACTCGTGATTTTAAATAGTTTTTTTTTCCTGCAAAAATGACACTGCAGGAACAGTTCTCTATATTAGATATATTGAATCTCGAAGCATTCGAAGCATTCGAAGCATTCGTTATATCCGCTATTATAATTTCTTTCATATTAGTTGAAATTACATATTTGTTAGTTACAATACAACATTCGAATTGTTCTCTGTATTGCGGGAATCGGCAATTAGCCGCGAGTGATTTTAAATGTCTTTTTTTCCTGCAAAAATGACACATTGTACAGAGAGAGTTCTAAACACGGGAAACATGCACCCCTTCATAGGCATACTATAGAGTATATAGTATATAGAAGGGCGCAGGTTTCCCGTGTTTAGAACTCTCTCTGTACAATGTGTCATTTTTGCAGGAAAAAAAGACATTTAAAATCACTCGCGGCTAATTGCCGATTCCCGTAATACAGAGAACAATTCGAATACAACAACTAACAAATATGTAATTTCAACTAACATGAAAGAAATTATAATAGCGGATATAACGAATGCTTCGAATGATTCGAGATTCAGTATATCTAATATAGAGAACTGTTCCTGCAGTGTCATTTTTGCAGGAAAAAAAAAACTATTTAAAATCACGAGTCGCAGCTATTGCTGGCAAATGAATTGTTGGATCCGTAATACAGAGAACTGTCATTCATTGAAGTCATTGATAAAAAAAATGCGTAGGGGTCCCCCCAAATTCAATAACCAGGCCCTTCAGGTCTGGGATGGATATTAAGGGGGACCCCAGCCAAAAAAAAAAAAAAATGGCGTAGGGTCCCCCTCAAAATCCATACCAGACCCTAGAGGTCTGGGATGGATTTTAAGGGGAACCCTAGCCAAAAAAAATGGCGTGGGGTCCCCCATAAAATCCATACCAGACCCTTATCCGAGCACGCAACCTGGCAGGCCGCAGGAAAGGAGGGGGGGACGAGAGCGGCCCCCCCTCTCGCCTGAACCGTACCAGGCCACATGCCCTCAACATTGGGAGGGTGCTTTGGGGTCCCCCCCAAAGCACCTTGTCCCCATGTTGATGAGGACAAGGGCCTCATCCCCACAACCGTGCCCGGTGGTTGTGGGGGTCTGCTGGCGGGGGGCTTATCGGAATCTGGAAGCCCCCTTTAACAAGGGGACCCCCAGATCCCGGCCCCCCCCCCTGTGTGAAATGGTAAGGGGGTACAAAAGTACCCCTACCATTTCACCAAAAAAGTGGCAAAAATGGTAAAAATGACAGGAGACGGTCTTTGACAATTCCTTTATTAAAATCTTCTTTCTTCATCTTCTCCTTTCTTCATCTTCTCCTTCCGGCATCTTCTTCCATCTTCTTCTTCCTTCGATTCGCTTCTTCTTCCTCCGGTCTTCTCGTCCTTCTCGTCCGGCGTCGTCCTTCTCGTCCGGCATCAGCGTCTCTTCTCGCAGGCCGCTCCTCGCAATGGGAGGCTCCCGCTCTGTGAGGCTCCGCTCCGGGTGACAGGTCTTGTATAACGAAGGCACCTGGTGACCCCGCCCCCCCTCTGACGTCATGGGGAAAGCCATAGGGAATTCCACATGACGTCCCCGTGCGTCAGAGGGGGCGGGGTCACCAGGTGCCTTCGTTATAAAAGACCTGTCAGCCGGAGCGGAGCCTCACAGAGCGGGAGCCTCCCATTGCGAGGAGCGGCCTGCGAGAAGAGACGACAATGCCGGACGAGAAGGAAGAGAAGACCGGAGGAAGAAGAAGCGAATCGAAGGAAGAAGACGATGGAAGAAGATGCCGGAAGGAGAAGATGAAGAAAGGAAGAAGGAAGAGCAGAAGAAAGAAGATTTTAATAAAGGAATTGTCAAAGACCGTCTCCTGTCATTTTTACAATTTTTGCCACTTTTTTGGTGAAATGGTAGGGGTACTTTTGTACCCCCTTACCATTTCACACAGGGGGGGGGGGCCGGGATCTGGGGGTCCCCTTGTTAAAGGGGGCTTCCAGATTCCGATAAGCCCCCGCCCGCAGACCCCCACAACCACCGGGCACGGTTGTGGGGATGAGGCCCTTGTCCTCATCAACATGGGGACAAGGTGCTTTGGGGGGGACCCCAAAGCACCCTCCCAATGTTGAGGGCATGTGGCCTGGTACGGTTCAGGCGAGAGGGGGGGCCGCTCTCGTCCCCCCCTCCTTTCCTGCGGCCTGCCAGGTTGCGTGCTCGGATAAAGGGTCTGGTATGGATTTTGAGGGGGACCCCCACGCCATTTTTTTTTTTTTTTTTGGCCGGGGTTCCCCTTAAAATCCATCCCAGACCTGAAGGGTCTGGTATGGATATTTGGGGGGGGGCCCACGCCATTTTTTTTTTTTTTTTTTTTTGGCTGGGGTCCCCCTTAATATCCATACCAGACCTGAAGGGCCTGGTTATTGAATTTGGGGGGACCCCGCTTTTTTTTTTTTTATATCAATGAATGACTGTTTTTTAAATAGCTTTTTTTTCTGCAAAAATGACACTTTGTCATTCGAATTCATTCGAATGCATTCAAATTCTTTCGAATGCATTCAAATTCATTCGTTATATCTGCTATAATAATTTCGTTTGAATTAGTTGAAATTTGATATTGGTAGTTGGATTCGAATAATTTGGAGCTGAAATTCGTAAACGGAATTTTTCCTGCAAAAATGACACTTTGTCATTCGAATTCATTCGAATCCATTCGAATTCATTCGAATTCATTCGAATTCATTCGAATCATTCGGCGACGAAATTCGTAAAACGGAATTTCGTATTCCGTACGGAATTCGTAAAAAAAAAAATTCGTACTACAGATTCGTAAATTCGTACGAATTTCGAAAAATTCGTACGAATTACGAATTCGTACGAAACAAATCGCACATGTCTATTAGAAGGACAGAGAGGGCAATCTGTAACAAAGACCTGAAGCGCCGAACTGTATGTTGTCTACCGGGCGCTCGGGTTCGGCACATCACGGATCTGGTGGACAGATTACTGGGAGGGGCTGGGGAAGACCCGGCTGTCATGGTGCACGTTGGCACCAATGACAAAGTCAGAGGCAGATGGAGTGTCCTAATAAACGATTTTAGGGAATTGGGAGCTAAATTGAGGAAAAGGACCTCCAAGGTAGTATTCTCAGGAATACTACCGGTACATCGAGCCACACCAGAAAGGCAGAGGGAGATTAGGGAAGTAAACAAGTGGCTGAAGAGCTGGTGTAGTAAGGAGGGGTTTGGGTTCCTGGAGGACTGGGACGACTTCTCAGTCGATAACCGGTACTATAGAAGGGACGGACTGCACCTAAATGAGGAGGGTGCAGATCAGCTGGGAATAAGGATGGCCAAAAAGTTAGAGGGGTTTTTAAACTAGGCGATGGGGAAGAGGGGCCAGAGATAGGAATAGTCAGCCTGGAACATATTCCAGAGGGTAATATTAGGGGCATTAGTGGTAGGGTAACTAAAGCACATAAACCCAAGGTAAATATAGTAGCAAGTCCTAGTTGCAATCTCGGAACACCCAAGAGGGTAGTATGTGACTGGTCAAAATATAGTAATGCATTAAAGTGTTTGTTCACCAATGCCAGAAGTCTGCCAAGCAAAATAGGTGAGTTGGAAGCTCTGGTGCATCAGGAGAGCTATGATGTAATCGGTATTGCTGAAACTTGGCTGCAGTCCTCACATGACTGGGCTATAAATATTCCTGGCTATGCACTCTTTCGGAAAGACAGAGTTAAAAGGAAAGGTGGAGGGGTCTGTCTGTATGTGAGAAGTGATCTCAAAGCGAGTGTGAAAGAGGACCTGGGGGATGGAGAGTGTGATGAGTCTGAAGCATTATGGGTGGAACTGCATACAGATGTGCGTAGTTCAAAGTTAATCATTGGAGTTTGTTATAGACCACCCAATGTTAATGAAGAGGTGGATACTCAGCTCCTTGCTCAAACAGAAAGGGCTGCAAGGGCTGGGACAGTGATAATAATGGGGGATTTTAACTACCCAGAAATTGACTGGAATAATGGCACTGCTGGGACAGTTAAAGGACAAAAATTTATAAACCTATTACAGGACAATTTTATGGTCCAGTTCATTGAGGCCCCAACCAGGAATGATGCTCTGCTGGATCTGGTAATCTCAAACCATGCAGAGCATATTACTAATGTTCAGATAAAGGAACATCTGGGTAGCAGTGACCATAACATGATTTCATTTGATGTTAGCTGTAAGCAAAAATCACATACAGGAAAGATAAAAACACTTAATTTCAAGAGAGCAAATTTTCCAAGGATGAGGGCTGCTCTCCAGAACTTAGACTGGGAGAGAATATTGGCAACAATGGGCACAGAACAGAAATGGGGATTCTTCAAAAAGACTGTTTGTGAACTCACTGCAAAGTATATTCCCATGGGCAATAAATTTAAAAGGCTAAAAATAAAACCTATGTGGCTCACGGCCAAAGTTAAAAAAGCTATAAACTATAAGAAAAGAGCTTTTAAAAAATAAAAAATGAAGGATCACTAGTGTCATTTAAATGTTACAAAGAATATAACAGAATATGTAAAAAGGAAATCAAGGATGCAAAAATTCAAAACGAAAGACAGATTGCAAAAGATAGTAGGACAAACCCAAAAAAAATTCTTCAAATATATTAATAGTAAAAAGGTCAAGTCTGAGCATGTAGGCCCTTTACAAAATAATCTAGAGTGGGTGACTGGGGACAAAGAGAAGGCTAATTTATTAAATACTTTCTTCAGCTCTGTGTATACAAAGGAGCATGGGGGAGCTCATGTCCACAATGGGGGTGGTAGTGACACAGCCCTAAATCCACAATGGCTCAAAAGTGATATGGTCCAGAAATATTTAGACAGAATAAAGGTGGATAAAGCACCTGGACCTGATGGCATCCACCCACGGATCCTAAAAGAATTGAGCTCTGTAATTTCAAAGCCATTGCATCAAATTTTTAGGGAATCATTAATGACAGGAATAGTACCACTGGATTGGCGCAGGGCGAACGTGGTGCCTATATTTAAAAAGGGAACAAAGTCTTTACCAAGTAACTATAGACCTGTTAGTTTAACTTCTATAGTTGGGAAGATACTGGAGAGATTATTAAAAAGACCACATAGACGAGTTCTTGCAGGGAAAAAAATATTTTAAGCAACAGACAGCATGGGTTCATGAAAGACAGAAGTTGTCAGACAAACCTCATTTCTTTTTATGAGGTGGTAAGTAAAACCTTGGACAGAGGCGTGGCTGTGGACGTGGTATACTTGGATTTTGCAAAAGCGTTCGATACAGTTCCCCACACACGGCTCATGTGTAAGGTAAGGTCTACAGGTTTGGAAATATCGGTTTGTAAATGGATAGAAAAACTGGCTAAAAGACAGAATTCAGAGAGTCGTGGTTAATGATTCTTACTCTGAATGGGCTAAGGTTATCAGTGGTGTACCCCAAGGTTCAGTGCTGGGACCCTTACTTTTTTAATATCTTTATAAATGATATTGGGTCTGGGATCAAAAGTAACATTTCTGTCTTTGCAGATGACACCAAGCTATGCAGTGGAATAACGTCCTTACAGGAGGTCTCCAATTTACAAGCCGACCTCAATGCTCTGTCAAATTGGGCGACTATGTGGCAGATGAGGTTTAATGTTGATAAATGTAAAGTTATGCACTTGGGGGCTAAGAATATGCATGCATCATACATGCTAGGGGGAGTACAACTGGGGGAATCCGTAGTGGAGAAGGATCTGGGGGTTTTGGTAGATCATAAGCTCAATAATAGCATGCAATGCCAAGCTGCGGTTTCCAAAGCGAGCAAAGTCCTTTCTTGTATTAAGAGAGGTATGGACTCCAGAGAGAGAGATATCATTTTGCCCCTGTTCAAATCATTAGTAAGACCTCATCTGGAATATGCAGTTCAGTTTTGGGCACCAGTTCTCAAAAGGATATTGGGGAACTGGAGAAAGTGCAGAGAAGGGCAACCAAACTGATAAGAGGCATGGAGGAGCTCAGCTATGAGGAAAGATTAGAGGAACTGAATTTATTCACCCTTGATAAGAGGAGATTAAGGGGGGATATGATCAACATGTATAAATATATAAGGGGTCCATATAGTGAACTTGGTGTTGAGTTATTCACTTTACGGTCAACAAAGAGGACAAGGGGGAACTCTTTACGTCTAGAGGAAAAAGATTTCATCTCCAAATAAGGAAAGGTTTCTTCACAGTAAGAGCTGTGAAAATGTGGAATAGACTTCCTGCAGAGGTGGTTTTAGCCAGCTCAGTAGATTGCTTTTAAGAAAGGCCTGGATACTTTCCTAAATGTACATAATATAACTGGGTACTGACATTTATAGGTAAAGTTGATCCAGGGAAAATCCGATTGCCTCTCGGGGGATCAGGAAGGAATTTTTTTCCCCTGCTAGCAAATTGGAGAATGCTCTGCTGGGGTTTTTTTTGCCTTCCTCTGGATCAACTGTGGGTATAGAATGGGGTATATGGGATTGTATGATATATATACAGGTCCTTCTCAAAAAATTAGCATATTGTAATAAAGTTCATTATTTTCTGTAATGTACTGATAAACATTAGACTTTCATATATTTTAGATTCATTACACACAACTGAAGTAGTTCAAGCCTTTTCTTGTTTTAATATTGATGATTTTGGCATACAGCTCATGAAAACCCAAAATTCCTATCTCAAAAAATTAGCATATCATGAAAAGGTTCTCTAAACGAGCTATTAACCTAATCATCTGAATCAACTAATTAACTCTAAACACCTGCAAAAGATTCCTGAGGCTTTTAAAAACTCCAAGCCTGGTTCATTACTCAAAACCGCAATCATGGGTAAGACTGCCGACCTGACTGCTGTCCAGAAGGCCATCATTGACACCCTCAAGCAAGAGGGTAAGACACAGAAAGAAATTTCTGAACGAATAGGCTGTTCCCAGAGTGCTGTATCAAGGCACCTCAGTGGGAAGTCTGTGGGAAGGAAAAAGTGTGGCAGAAAACGCTGCACAACGAGAAGAGGTGACCGGACCCTGAGGAAGATTGTGGAGAAGGACCGATTCCAGACCTTGGAGGACCTGCGGAAGCAGTGGACTGAGTCTGGAGTAGAAACATCCAGAGCCACCGTGAACAGGCGTGTGCAGGAAATGGGCTACAGGTGCCGCATTCCCCAGGTCAAGCCACTTTTGAACCAGAAACAGCGGCAGAAGCGCCTGACCTGGGCTACAGAGAAGCAGTACACGACTGTTGCTCAGTGGTCCAAAGTACTTTTTTCGGATGAAAGCAAATTTTGCATGTCATTCGGAAATCAAGGTGCCAGAGTCTGGAGGAAGACTGGGGAGAGGGAAATGCCAAAATGCCTGAAGTCCAGTGTCAAGTACCCACAGTCAGTGATGGTCTGGGGTGCCATGTCAGCTGCTGGTGTTGGTCCACTGTGTTTTATCAAGGGCAGGGTCAATGCAGCTAGCTATCAGGAGATTTTGGAGCACTTCATGCTTCCATCTGCTGAAAAGCTTTATGGAGATGAAGATTTCATTTTTCAGCACGACCTGGCACCTGCTCACAGTGCCAAAACCACTGGTAAATGGTTTACTGACCATGGTATTACTGTGCTCAATTGGCCTGCCAACTCTCCTGACCTGAACCCCATAGAGAATCTGTGGGATATTGGGAAGAGAAAGTTGAGAGACGCAAGACCCAACACTCTGGATGAGCTTAAGGCCGCTATCGAAGCATCCTGGGCCTCCATAACACCTCAGCAGTGCCACAGGCTGATTGCCTCCATGCCACGCCGCATTGAAGCAGTCATTTCTGCAAAAGGATTCCCGACCAAGTATTGAGTGCATAACTGAACATAATTATTTGAAGGTTGACTTTTTTTGTATTAAAAACACTTTTCTTTTATTGGTCGGATGAAATATGCTAATTTTTTGAGATAGGAATTTGGGTTTTCATGAGCTGTATGCCAAAATCATCAATATTAAAACAAGAAAAGGCTTGAACTACTTCAGTTGTGTGTAATGAATCTAAAATATATGAAAGTCTAATGTTTATCAGTACATTACAGAAAATAATGAACTTTATCACAATATGCTAATTTTTTGAGAAGGACCTGTATATATATATTTTTTTTTATTTGTGGTTGAACTGGATGGACTTGTGTCTTTTTTCAACCTAACTAACTATGAACTATGTAACTATGTAAATCTAAAAGCTTAACCTGCATTGATTTAATAAATAACAAATATTTGTAACTTTTAAATTTTGTCTTTTTGCAAAAAAAATTTTTAAATATCCAAATTTCTCAAAAAATCTGAAGGTTTTCATTTTATCCCTAACAGCTTTAAAAATTTGTGAAAGTCCCAGAAAACCATATATTTTCTAAAAGCATATGAACTCTAGAATAAAAATATGGTGCTACAGATTTTTTAGACCCTGTAGTATTTGCGCAAATGTTTATGAAACAATATATTCGCAATAAAATACACTAAAACCATTATTGGCAGATAAAAACACAGCTAATTTCACTAAATTCATGTTAAATCCCTACTAAATATAAAGGCTTAACCTGAATGGAGTTAAAAAATAACAAAAATTTGTAAATTTTTAATTACACCTTTTTGCAAAATGGTGAAAATCGAACATACCCAAAAATTTCTCTAAAAATCTTGAGGTTTTCATTTTTCACTTACAGCTTTCAGAGTTGGTAAAAGACCCCCTAAACCATATATTTCCTGAAAGCATATGACCTCTAAAATAAAAAGGTGCTATTGATTTTTAAGGCCCCACAATATTTGCACAAATGTTTACCAAAAAAATAGTTTTGCAAAAAATACACTAAAATCATTATTAGCAGATACAAACACAGCACATTTTACAAAATTCCTGCTAAATTCCTACTAAATGTAAAAGCTTAACCTGTATTGAGTTAATAAATAACAAATATTTGTAAATTTTAAATAGCGCCTTTTTTGAGAAATAGTGAAAAATACGCATACGTTTTAGAAAATCTGGAGGTTTTCCTTTTTCACTTACAGCTTTCAGAATTTGTAAAAGACCATAAACCATAGACTCCAAACCATACATTATTTTGAAAGCACATGGCCAGTAGAATAAAAAGAAGGTGCTACTGATTTTTAAGGCAGCGCGATATTTGCACAAATGTTTATCAAAACAATATTTTCGCTAAAAATACACAAAATTTCTTAATAGTGCACATAAACACAAAATAACTTACGAAATTCCTGCTTAATTGATATTAAAGCATCACTCACATGTGGCATACTAAAGTGTACACCCATGGGGGCTATTTCTACCTGCACTTTTACCTGCACAGGGATGCACAGGTGTTCCATGCATCCCCGTACAGGCAGTCCGATTTATGTCAATTGGGATGTATCGGCTGCACAGGCATAGTTGTTGTTCCCAATCTGACTTCTGGGTGTGGGTACATGACCCCGAGCGCAGACAGTGTGAGCTCAGGGACATGCATGCGGACCTACATGGATGTAAAATTGTGAGCAATGCTCTGTTTGTGCAGGTGCTACATCCCAAATGACATATCAATGGGACTGCCTGCACAGGGATGCACGGAACACCTGTGCATCCCTGTAAAGGTACGCTGTGTATGCCCTGTGTGAACAAAGCCTTAGGCCCCTTTCACACAAGCACACCAATCGGATCTGCCTGTCCTTTTTTTAGGTGGGCCTAATTGGACCACCCATTGTTCTCTATGGAGAGGCTGATGTAAATAGACATGTAGAATAGGGATTTGGGAGTCTGGTCCCCAGCCATAACTACCAGAAAAGGGGAGCTTGCGGATTATCACTGTACGTGTTGAAAATGAGATATAAATAATTATATAAACAGGTATATAAAACATATACGTCAATTTATTTATACGTAAATCAATAAAAAACAGGTACATATACCATCAAACACATATAAAAACCACATATATAAAATAGCTAGACGGTGGTGCTATTTAAATATAAAGTGACTAATGTGCTATTTCAAAGAAATTCTTAAAAATTCATAGATGTACTTATAGTATATTTTATTTTTTTATTGATTAACTTTTTCTATGTATAAATAAATTGATGTATATTTTTTATATACCTGTTTATATAATTATTTATATCTCATTTTCAACACGTACCGTGATAGTCCGCAAGCTCCCCTTTTCTGGTAGTTCTGGCTGGGGACCAGACTACCAAATCCCTATTCTATATATTCATGGATGATGGTACTGTGGATACTTATTACTCCAGTTCTACATGTTGTGAGGCCATACACTTTCTAGTAAATGGACATGTGTCCGTTTATACCCGCCTGCATCTGTGCAAGTCCAGTCCGCTAAAAACAGAGTGATGGGGTTCCCATTCCCCATACATCTAGCAGATTAGACATTCCCCATCCATCTAGTAGATTGGATGGTATGTTTGTATGTTTTTCGCTGCTTTGTCGAATCTTTGTCGTTCATGTTGAATGAATATAGTTCAAACAGAAAATGGACTGGTGATAGTGATCATTGATCAGACAGGTAACAAGATAGGGTATATAGAATCCATATAGAATCTCAATCTATAATATAGAATCTATAATAATAACCCCCCCACAACACGGACAGCCTCTGAGGCTATCACAACACTAGCAACACCAGTATCACTATCAAGTTCACAACACTAACACAATAGCAGCAGATTATTATGAAAAGGTTAAGTCGAACTGTAGCTTGCTTCACTATTGTTCTGCTGCTGTGCTTATGCTTAATTGCTAAATAGATCAGGTTTTCTGACAAACGGACCAGCTAAGATTGACTGTCTTCTGAAATGATTCAGTGTGTGTGTGTGTCTCTCTGCTAGCAATCATGAGTGAAAGTAAGTTGGCTGTACGTGTGTACTTAGTTCTAGCTATTTTACTGCTCCTCCTCTTTGGTTACAATCAGCCAATAACATTAATCATCATCATTATTTTTATTTTTATTTCCCCACCCAATTCCAACAGCGATCTTTTCTCTCTATGTCGAATCTTTTCTCTCTCTGTAGAATAATCTTGGACTAATAGAGTTAAGGTTAGGCACCCTTCGACCACAAGTTTGATAGACACAGATTGTTATTGTCAGCATCATGTCGAATCTCCTATCTATATATCTATATCTATCTATAAATTTACTCCCCCCGCCCCAAAGGACCGTGTCTCCATGTTGATAGGGACAAGGGACTATTCCCCTACAACCCTGGGTGGTGGTTATGGGGGTCTGTGGGTGGGGGGGCTTATTGGAATCTGGTAGCCCCCAGTTCCCGGCCTCCAGTCCCTATGTGAATGAGCAATGACCTACTCATTCACCCAAAAGTTCTTAAAGAGTTAATAAAAACACAAACACAGTTTTTGACTTTTTTTTAAAAAAACAAACCAAAAAAAACAATGTCCCCCGAAGTAAATCCAGCATCAATGACGATGAACGCCGCCACCTCCGACCCCAAAAAATAAACAGCAAAAAAGAGGTCCGTGCCCATACCTTGCCTCTGACATCTCCGGTTCTCACCTATGGTAAATAAACAAAGGGGCGGGCACTGGGAACTGGAGCTGTCAGTGGGTGGTTCCGTAATGAAGCTAACTAAACAAAGGGTGGGGTCACGAGCCACAAAAAGACTCCAATAGTGTAGTATTTATTTTTAAAAATCAATAAACTCACATCTAGAAGTCAGTGCAGACCCAGAATCGTGCAGCTGCGTGACGTCACCACCAAAATTTCTGCTTCAGCACGTTTAGTCCAATCGGATGTTATCAAGGGGTCATGTCTTACTTGTGTGCATGTAAATATATAGTAATTTCCCAGACAAGTGTAATTAGCCATTTGGAATGGAGATACAGTACCTCAGAAAAGTGAATACACCCCTCACATTTTTGTAAATATTTTATTATAACTTTTCATGTGACAACAGTAAAGACATAACACTTTGCTGCGATGTAAAGTAGTGTAGTGTACAGGATTAGATCTAGATGGATAAGCTATGGGGGGTACCTCGTCCTAATGGATGTGTAAAGAGAGAACAAGAGGGGGTTTAGGCAACCTGACGGACTATCACGGTACTTGAACAAAGTCGGATATTTGATACTAGATAATTAGTTTAAATATCTTTTTATTATTACAAAAATAGAAAATAGTATATATAGATATTAAAAAAGAAAGAAAAAATTCATGGAATTTGTAACATGCATACAGACACAGTGAGTTACATAAATCGTTCAAACATGCTGGTCAGAAGATGGTTGACGCTTTTCGCTTTTAGCTTCATCAGAACCAAAAGAACAGCAATTCTAATATCTGTGATATATTCTAAGAAAGAAAATGAAAATTACTTATGAGTGAGCCATTAGGCCTTCTCAAGTATACATTATAATAAGCTTTATGGCGGCGTACATTCCCATATATAAATCTAAGCATACCTTTCAGGCTTGTGTTCCTGTTTAAGGACATCCACCACAGTGTCACCTGTGGTAAATAAGAATCTCTTGGGGATGTAAAGGCCAGAGATTAGTTGCTGAGGAGTTAAATCCAACAAAGATCGTAGCACATACTGGAGGACAACAAAAGAAAAAAAAAAAAGGGGAGAGGGGAGAAGATAGGGAAAGCAATTAGACAACATTAAATCGGCTAAATAAGCTTGTATATTTGGGCAGTAAGACTTAGTACTCACATCTAGTATATTTGTGTGGCTATAGGATAAAATTATCTGAAGCACATCTCTGCAGGGCTGCTAAAGATTGGAAAACTGGACAAATATTTCCCGCCTGGAAAGGATAGGTATAGCACGATTATTCAAGATAGATCTTAATGGGCTTAATTTCCCAATTTTACCGATTTTTTGAATATTCTAAATTTCTGAATATTTAAAAAAAAATAGTTAAACGGCATTTCGTTAATTCAGATATTTTCAAATAAACTAATTTTTCTAAATTCTTTAAAAAAAAACAAATTTGGACAGAAACAAATTGCACATGTCTAGTGACCAGGATGATTGTCTAATTACACAAGGCTGGGAAGGTACTATATATACTGTATTTACATGCATAACTTGATCTTGACATAAATTTACTTGATATGTCCCATTGGAAGAATCACAGAGATTTTGATGCTGTTGTCACACCGCTGCACAATTCTGGGTCGACAGTAGCTTCTAGATGTGAGTTTATCGATTCACTGTCCTTTACTTGTTACATGTTCCTTTTTAACAATTAATATTACACTATTGGAATCTTTTTCAGGCTCATGGTGAGCTTTGTTCATCCATAGTTGGAGGTTTTCTAAAGAAGAAGTCTTTGGAGTCTCTGTTTGATCATCATGCTGTTTTGGATGTTTATGCGGCTGTAATGGCAGCTACCCGCTTTGGTGACTTTGCAATTCACTTGTTGGTGGTGGGAGATCACTGAAGCACTCCTTAGAAGAATTGCCTCATCAGCACTGGTGCTATTGTTTTGCAATTGTCACACTATTGGACACTACATTGGGATCTCAGTTTCACTTTATGGACTTTAATTTTGATTCATTATATGTTTTTTACTTTAAATGCTGTGTATTTTACTTTTGAGGTGCTGCACTTTCATTTTGCACATTCTTAGATAAGCACAGATATGCTGCTTTTTTGGTTTATTTCTTCAAAAGCGCAGATATTACTTTGTATATTTTTCATCATAAATGATACTGGATTTACTGTACTTTCGGGGACATTGTTTTATTTTTTTTTGTTTTTTTTATAAAAGACTTGTCAAAAACTGTGTTTGTGTTTTTATTTATTTTTTACACTTTTTTTGGGTGAATAAGTAAGGGTACTATGTACCCCATACTCATTTACATATGAGGGGGTACTGGGATCTGGGGGCCCCCTTGTTAAGAGGGGCTTTCAAATTCTGATAAACCCGCTCCTGCAGACCCCCACAACCATCGCACAGGGTTGTGGGGAGGAGGCCCTTGTCCCTAATAACCCCTGCCCAAGAGCCCCCACCTATGTTGAGGGCACGTGGCCTGGTAAGGTTCAGGAGGGAGGGGGCGCTCACTTTTTGGTGAGTTTTGGTGTGGGGTTACCCTTAAAATTCATACCAAATCCAAAGGGCCTGGTATGGATTAGGGGGGACCCCCATGCTGTTTTCCTTACACGTTTTATGGCCGGCAATTGTTTTTTTTTACATTCTGCTGTCAGCGGGGAATCCCATGGTTAACATGGTTGTTAAGGATGCAGCAGCTGGTTTTCTACCCAGTTCCTTAACAACCAGCTTTTATCAAATTAATTTGAATCCTTAATTTCATGCAGATGCTTCAAACATCCAAATGAAACAAATTAACTGTGTTATTGCGTGAATATTTATTTTGGATTTGTTGAAATTCAAACATTTTGGTGTCCTTTTATGAAGCAGTGATCAGCGGAGATCCCGAGGATCGCCACTGATCACAGCCCATAAACAGTTTATGAACCAGAGATAATCGGGGGGAGAAGTGTTTGAACTTGTTCTCCCGCCGATTATCTCTGCACATGGAGAATCCTCATAGAATGACACAGTAACGGCCAGTTTATGAAGCTGCGATCTGAGCGCTTCACTGGCGATCTGTGTCAGAATTCACACTCCCCGATTCACCAACTAAGAGGTGGTGAAGCGGGGAGTGAAGAGAGAATCTTGGAGGATCTGAGGAGGAAAGAGGAAGATAATTAACTTCCTTATGCCTCGTTCAGACCCCCCAACACTGTAACCATGTCCCCCTGTCATATGTATGTGTATACATATATATATATATATATATATATAATGTGTATATGTATATATATATATATATATATATATATATATATAATGTGTGCGTATATACATGTATATATGTGTGTGTGTATATACATGTATATATAATGCGTGTGTGTGTGTATACATATATATATATATATAATGTAGGGGGACTCTTTATTTTATTAACATTAATCACACCGTCTGTCCGTGTACTGAGCAGTGATAATTTATCACTGCTTAATAAACTGACATCTTGGTGTTTCTGTGAATTTCTGGTGCTGTAATCTCGTAAAGTCTCACGAGATTCCAGTATCAGGGGCCGTTCTCCAGTGCTAGAAGCGTTTGTAGATTGCTCCACTCCTCCAAGGCTGAAGCGATCTACTCCGCTTCATAAACTGGCACACAGAGGAGAAAGATCTCCTCTGTGAATGCCGGAGAATGAAGCAGTGAATAGATTTCACTGCTTCATAAAAGGACACCTTTGTTTGAATTTCGATTCAGAACAAAACAAACCGCACATGTCTATTGATTTGAACTAGTTGCACATGTAGCACCCTCTAGTGTGCTACTAGTGTAAGTGTAGAGAAATGTATATCCTGACTCATCCTTAAACCTGTGAGTCTTTAATTGGATCAGGGTTTATTCAAGTTCAGGGCAGAATGACTCACACAGACAGCTCTCTGGTGCCCCCTGGTTCTGGAAGGTTGGAAAACATTCTGGAAACTAGGGGGCGGAGGCTAGGTGTTGTTCTCCATATTTAGGGGAGCTTAGCCAATCCCCAGGAGATTGGCCTGGCAGGGTACTAAGTGAGCCCTTTAATTATTATTATTTAGGATTTATATAGCGCCAACAGTTTACACAGCGCTTTACAACACGGGGCAAGACAGTAAGGTTACAATACAAATTAATACAGGAGGAATCAGAGGGCCCTGCTCATTAGAGCTTACAATCTAGAAGAGAGGGTCAAGTGGAACAAAAAGTAATTACTGTGGGGGATGAGGTGATGGAGAAAATTAAAATACAGTTGTTAGGTGTGTGTAGGATAGACTTCTCTGAAGAGAAGTGTTTTCAGGGATCGTCTAAAAGCTAATAGAGTAGGAGATAATCGGACAGATTGGGGTAAGCCATTCCATAGGATTGGAGAGGCTCTGGAGAAGTCCTGGAGACGAGCATGGGAAGGGGTGACAAGGGAACTAGAGAGTAGGAGGTCTTGAGAGGAACGAAGAGAACGAATAGGCTGGTACAGTATTTAGAGACTAGGCTAGTGAGATAGGTGGGGGCTAAGTTGTGGATGGCTTTGTATGAAGTTGTTAGTAGTAGTTTTGAATTTAATTTGTTGGGTGAGCAGACGCCAGTGGAGGGATTGGCAGAGAGGAGTAGCAGACACAGAGCGATTGGTAAGGTGGATGAGTCTGGCAGAAGCATTCATGATGGATTGAATGAATGGACTATGTAGAGGTAAGCCAAGAAAGTTACAGTAGTTGAGGCAGGAAATGACCAGGGTGTGAATTAAGAGCTGTGTTGTGTCATTGGTTAGAAAGGGCCATATCTTGGAGATGTTGCGGAGGTTGAGGCAGCAAGATTGGGACAGTGATTGGACGTGGGGCTTAAAGGAGAGTTCAGAGTCCAGGACTACACCTAGTTCCTTGGCAAGTGGGGATGGGCTTATAGTTGTGCCATCAATTTTGACAGAGAGATCAGGGGAAGGGGGAGGAAACATGATAAGTTTGGTTTTGGATAGATTTGGATAGATTGAGTTTGAAGAAGTGGTGTGACAACCAGACTGATATATCTGTTAGTAAATTAGTGATACGTGAGGAGACAGAGGGAGTGGGCTGAGGGGTAGAGAAATAGATTTAGGTATCGTCAATGTAGAGGTGGTATTGGAAGCCATGGGAGGCTATCAGCTGACCCAGGGAGGATAGTGTAGATTGAAAATAGGAGAGGTTCAAGAACAGAACCTTGGGGGGTGCCAACAGAGAAAGGAAGAGGAGAGGAGGAAGTAGAATTGTAAGTAATACTAAAGGTGCGGTTGAATAAGTAGGCGGAGAACCAGCAAAGAGTACAGTCACAGAGACCATAGGCATGGAGTTTTTTGAGGAGGAGGGGGTGGTCAACTGTATCAAAGGCAGCTGAGAGGTCCAAGAGAAGGAGTAGAGAGTAATGTCCATTGGTTTTGGCCGTTTGTCGATTGTTTGTTAGTTTTAGGAAGGAAATTAAAGGAATTAATTTAAATGAATTAAATAGGAATGAGTCATGCTAAGAGAGGAGTCAGGTGGAAGAAGGAGATGCAGTTCTGAGGAGACTGTTGGTGGACCTTGAGGCAAACCCCTTAGTCTAGGGGGGATGCTCTGCCTCGGGCCAGGGCTTGGGTGCTTACCTGGGAGGAATCTGACAACTGGAAAAGCTTGGAAGGAGTCTTCCCTAAGAGGCAGTGAAGGACAGTGTGAGTACTAGAGCATGGTGCAGAAACCTACAAGGGGGGGGGGGGGGGAGACTGCCACATACATGTAGCAGGTCTCCCTGGAAGATAGTGGTGTGCTTAAGTTTTCCCTACCTTGCCCTAGGAGATCTCCAGAGAGTCAATCGGGTAGACTGGTGAAGAAAAGCATCCAGGTAGGTTGGTGAAGAGAAGCAGCGAAGCAGCCAAGTGGGCTAGCATTTCCAGCAGTGGTAGAGCTGGGACCAGTATCTACAGAGAAGTTGAAGGTACTCCAAAATGCAGTTCACAACATATTGTGCTACTTTATAAAAGGTGGGCATCCTATAATTCATATCCCCATCCAAGTTATTACCCCCTAATAAAAATACAAAACAAAGCTTGGGGACTGTTCACTGTGTTTTGATGAACGCATAAGCTGTTGTGTGCCTGGCTACGCAGCAGTGGGGAACCACGGCAACTCCTACGAGGGTAGTGCTACACACATGTTGTTAATTAAGGATGAGCTGAACACCCACCAGTTCGGTTCGCACCAGATCATGCAAACAGGCAAAAAATGTAGACAAATGCACCGTTAAAGTCTATGGGACCTGATCATGAAAAATCAAAAGTGCTCGTTCTTATGCTTCAAAACCAATCACATTAGCTAATCTTTACTGCCCAAACAACCATCAGGTTGCCTTCTTTAGGAAAACATGTGACCTATTAGCCACTTTCCAGTTAGGTATAGTACACCTAGGAGGGGACTTTAATGTCCCCCTAAATCCCTTACTAGATTCCTCCACAGGAACCTCTACCTTAACTTAGAAAGTGTTATGCCAGATTAATTTACAGCTTCAATCCTTGACCATGCACAACGTTTGGCACACTTTGTTCCCCTCAGATAAGGACTATACCTTCTTTTCGACCCGCATCAAAAATATTCTAGGATCAATTATTTTTTCCTATCCCAGTCGGACCTCCCCCTACTCCAGTGGTTCACTATAGAATCAATGTTTCTTTCAGACCACCACCTGATCACAGTGACCCTATCTTTCCCTGAATCCTATTCCAGAACAAAGATTTGGCGTCTAATCCCTTCCCTTCTCAAATATCCTTTAGTGACAGACCATATATGCACAAGACTTCAGCAATATTTTGAGGAAAACTCGAACCCGGAGATTTCTCCAGTGTCCCTCTGGGAAGCACACAAGTGAGTGATTCAAGGTGAACTAATTGCCCTGGCCACAAAAGCTAAGAAACAGCATCAAGAGTACATAAACTCTCTTATCAGGACAATTAAATCCCTTGAAACCACTCACAAACTGACCCACGCGCAAGCCACCCTACAGGCATTAACACACAGCTGAGCCCTGCTTCTAGAGGAGCTGGGCAAGCGCTCTAGGAGACGATACACCCTTGGCCAGAGGATTTTCTATGAACAGGGCAACAAGTGTGGTTGTCTTTTGGCACGACAGTCCAACATTCAAGACTCTCCTCTACGATTCACCATATACTCGCGTATATAGTGAATTGTAGAGGAAAGTCAAGAATGAGGACATTGCAAAAGAATTTGAGAGATTTTACTTTAAACTATATAATCTGCAACCCACCAGTTCCTCAAGGAACAATGTTGAAACACGCACCACACTTATCAAGGAATTCCTCTCCCATTACAGCCCCAAGCCAATATCTTCCCAACAGTCACTGGATCTGGAAGGCCCTATTTCAGCATCAGAATTATATATAGCTATGAAACTAAAATATGAAATAAAAACGGGCAAATCCCCGGTCTGGATGTTTTTCCCTCCAGTATTATGAAGCCTTTATTGATTCATTAGCTCCTAAACTCCTGGACACATTTAACGCCTTATTGGACCCCCAGATCAAGCCAGACAGAATGCTAGCAGCACACATCGCAGTAAATCCTAACGATGGTAAGGATTCTTCCTTAGTTGCAAATTACCGACCAATATCCCTCTTAAATGTGGACATCAAAATCTATGCGAAGATTTTAGCTAACAGATTACTCCCTCCCTCCCTTATCTCTCTAGACCAGGTTGGCTTTGTTCCTGGGCGGGAGGCCAGGGACAACACCATTCACACACTAAATTTACATCACTGGCTCACGTCTTCCAAATAACATAGATTTTTTCTCTCACTCGATGCTGAGAAGGCATTCGACAGGGTGGCCTGGGACTACATGCAGGAGGTGCTCATAGCTATAGGTCTGGGGACCCGCATGCTGTCATATATTATGGCCTTGTACACCGGTCCCTCCGCAGCAGTGAAGGTCAACACCTGTTGGATGCCTTTCCCATCAGTAACGGCACACTCCAGGGGTGCCCACTTTCACCACTGATATACATTCTTACCCTGGAACCCTTCCTTAATAGGTTGAGAGGTAATTCAAATATTCAAGGGATCACTGTGAATAGGGATGAGCCGAACACCCCCGGTTAGAACCCTATTAAATACAGTGGACGCGACCTTTTAAAATCTATAATGCTAATAATAACGGCTAATATGCATGTTATTGTCCTAAAAAGGGTTTGGGAACCTGGGTTCTGCCCCAGGGGACATGTATCAATGCAAAAAGAAGTTTTAAAAACGTCCGTTTTTTCTGGAGCAGTTATTTTAATGATGCATAAAGTGAAAACAAAAAAGTGAAATATTCCTTTAAATATCGTACCTGGGGGGTGTCTAAAGTATGCCTGTGAAGTGGCATGTGTTTCCCGTGTTTAGAACTGTCCCTGCACTAGACATGTGCGATTCGTTTCGTACGAATTCATAATTCGTACGAATTTTTCGAAATTCGTACGAATTTACGAATCCGTAGTACGAATTTTTTTTAATACGAATTCCGTACGGAATACGAAATTCCGTTTACGAATTTCGTTGCCGAATGATTCGAATGCATTCGAATGGATTCGAATGGATTCGAATGGATTCGAATGAATTCGAATGACAAAGTGTCATTTTTGCAGGAAAAATTCCGTTTACGAATTTGAGCTCCAAATTATTCGAATCCAACTACCAATATCGAATTTCAACTAATTTGAACGAAATTATTATAGCAGATATAACGAATGAATTTGAATGAATTCGAATGAATTCGAATGACAAAGTGTCATTTTTGCAGAAATTCAATAACCAGGCCCTTCAGGTCTGGTATGGATATTAAGGGGGACCCCAGCCAAAAAAAAAAAAAAAAATGGCGTGGGGTCCCCCCCAAATATCCATACCAGACCCTTCAGGTCTGGGATGGATTTTAAGGGGAACCCCGGCCAAAAAAAAATAAAAAAATGACGTGGGGTCCCCCTCAAAATCCATACCAGACCCTTTATCCGAGCACGCAACCTGGCAGGCCGCAGGAAAGGAGGGGGGACGAGAGCGCCCCCCCTCCCGCCTGAACCGTACCAGGCCACATGCCCTCAACATTGGGAGGATGCTTTGGGGGTCTGAGACCCCCAAAGCACCTTGTCCCCATGTTGATGAGGACAAGGGCCTCTTCCCCACAACCCTGGCCGGTGGTTGTGGGGGTCTGCGGGCGGGGGGCTAATCGGAATCTGGAAGCCCCCTTTAACAAGGGGACCCCCAGATCCCGGCCCCCCCCCTGTGTGAAATGGTAAGGGGGTACAAAAGTACCCCTACCATTTCACCAAAAAAGTGTAAAAAAATGGTAAAAATGACAGGAGACGGTCTTTGACAATTCCTTTATTAAAAATCTTCTTTCTTCTTTCTTCATCCTTCGGTTTCTTCATCTTCTCCTTCCGTCATCTTCTTCTTCTTCCATCTTCTTCTTCCTTCGATTCGCTTCTTCTTCCTCCGGTCTTCTCGTCCTTCTCGTCCTTCTCGTCCTTCTCGTCCTTCTCGTCCGGCATCGGCGTCTCTTCTCGCAGGCCGCTCCTCGCAATGGGAGGCTCCCGCTATGTGAGGCTCCGCTCCGCTGACAGGTCTTTTATAACGAAGGCACCTGGTGACCCCGCCCCCCCTCTGACGTCATGGGGAAAGCCATAGGGAATTCCACATGACGTCCCCGTGCGTCAGAGGGGGCGGGGTTACCAGGTGCCTTCGTTATAAAAGACCTGTCAGCGGAGCGAAGCCTCACAGAGCGGGAGCCTCCCATTGCGAGGAGCGGCCTGCGAGAAGAGACGCCGATGCCGGACGAGAAGGACGACGCCGGACGAGAAGGACGAGAAGACCGGAGGAAGAAGAAGCGAATCGAAGGAAGACGAAGATGGAAGAAGATGACGGAAGGAGAAGATGAAGAAAGGAAGACCAGAAGAAAGAAAAGAAGATTTTAATAAAGGAATTGTCAAAGACCGTCTCCTGTCATTTTTACAATTTTTGACACTTTTTTGGTGAAATGGTAGGGGTACTTTTGTACCCCCTTACCATTTCACACAGGGGGGGGGGGGATCTGGGGGTCCCCTTGTTAAAGGGGGCTTCCAGATTCCGATAAGCCCCCCGCCCGCAGACCCCCACAACCACCGGCCAGGGTTGTGGGGATGAGGCCCTTGTCCTCATCAACATGGGGACAAGGTGCTTTGGGGGTCTTAGACCCCCAAAGCACCCTCCCAATGTTGAGGGCATGTGGCCTGGTACGGTTCAGGCGGGAGGGGGGGCCGCTCTCGTCCCCCCCTCTTTTCCTGCGGCCTGCCAGGTTGCGTGCTCGGATAAAGGGTCTGGTATGGATTTTGAGGGGGACCCCACGCCATTTTTTTTTTTTTTTTTGGCCGGGGTTCCCCTTAAAATCCATCCCAGACCTGAAGGGTCTGGTATGGATATTTATGGGGGACCCCACGCCATTTTTTTTTTTTTTTTGGCTGGGGTCCCCCTTAATATCCATACCAGACCTGAAGGGCCTGGTTATTGAATTTGGGGGGACCCCTACGCTTTTTTTTTTTTATATCAATGAATGACTGTTCTCTGTGTTATGGAGCCGACAATTCATTTGCCGGCAATAGCCGCAAGTGATTTTAAATAGCTTTTTTTCCTGCAAAAATGACACTTTGTGCAGGAACATTTCTCTTTATTAGATATACTGAATCTCGAATTCATTCGAAGCATTCGAAGCATTCGTTATATCCGCTATTATAATTTCTTTCATATTAGTTGAAATTCGATATTTGTAGTTGGATTTACTAACGATTCGTAACTATTCGTAACGATTCGTAACGATTCGTAACTTGAAATTGAAATTCGATATTTGTAGTTGGATTCGAATTGTTCTCTGTGTTATGAGAACCAACAATTCATTAGCCGCGTTAACGATTCGTAACGATTCGTAACGATTCGTAACGATTCGTAACTTTACTAACGATTCGGAAAAAAAATTACGATTCGTCCGAATTTCGTATTTCGTACGAATTCAAACGGAATTTCGTACACGAATTACGAATTTTTTTTATATACGAAACGGGACGAAACGAAACGAAACAAATTTTTTGACAGTTCCCATGTCTACCCTGCACAAAATTACATTTGTAAAGGAAAAAAAGCCATTTAAAACTTCTTGCAGCTTTAATGTCATGTCTTGTCCTGGCAATATGGATGAAAATCTGTGAGAAAAATGGCATAGCTACCCTTGTTCTAAAGTAGAATCTGTTTGTAATTTGGAACAGGTACATTTTTAAGTGTAGCTGCAGCCAAAAAATCTATTTTAAAGCTTTTTGGAGAATATAGGGAAGGGTAATAACCTGTGTAACATTTCTTTTGCTGTCTGTGCACCCGTTCAGAATATTTCACCTCACTTTCCGTCCCAATGACAAATGTTTTTGGAAATTTTTTTTTTTTATTGAAACAAGGATTGGTGATAAAGCATCAGTAGAGAGGAGATACCTTTTTCCCATATTAACTCTTACAGGAGAGAATTTCCCTTCCTAGGGGTAGATTTCCTCTTACTTCCTGTTGTCTGTTGTCTCCTTCCGTTTGCAAGTAGGAGTCGTTTGTAAGTTGGATGTTTGAAAGTAGGGGCCTGCCATATATACTCTTCGGAAATTTGCCCCTTAGATGTTGGTGTTACCACAACACTGTAAGCCCTCACAGTTACTCTTGGTGGGCACTGGAACGCCCTGCTGTGAACTATTATATCAGGAATTGTAATTACATGCCATTGTTGAACAGTGGTAGGAAAAATTGGGCCTTTGGGGGTGGTGCTGGTGCTACAACACTTTAAGCCCTCACAGTTACTCTTGGTGGGCACAGGAATGGGCCCTGCTGTGAATTATTAGATCAAGAATTGTAATTGCATGCCCCTGTTAAACAGGGACAGAAAAATTGGGCCTTTGGTGGTGGTGGTGGTGGATGGTGTTGCCACAACACTGTAAGTCCTCACAGTTACTCTTGGTGGGCGCAGGAATGGGCTCTGCTGTGAATTATTAGATCAAGAATTGTAATTACATGCCCCTGTTAAACAGGGGCTGAAAAATTGGGCCTTAGGCACTGGTGCTGGTGCCACAACACTGCAACCCCTCACCTATACTGTACTTGGAGCACAGCAATGAGCCCTGTTGCAAAGTATTGCACCAAAAATTGTAATTACATGACCCTGTTAAACAGGGGCTGAACAATTGGGCCTTAGACACTGGTGCTGGTGCCACAACACTGCAATCCCTCACAGATACTGTACTTGGAGCACAGCAATGAGCCCTGTTTCAAAGTATTGCATCAAAAATTGTAATTACATGCCCCTGTTAAACAGGGGCTGAAAAATTGGGCCTTGGGCACTGGTGCTGGTGCCACGACACTGCAACCTCTCCCAGATAATCTAGTTGGAGTGCAGGAATGAGCCCTGCTGCAAAGCATTGCATCAAAAATTTTAATTACACGCCCCTGTTAAACAGGGGCTAAAAAATTGTGCCTTAGGCACTGGTGCTGTTGCCACAACACTGCAACCACTCACAGATACTGTATTTGGAGCACAGCAATGAGCCCTGTTGCAAAGTATTGCATCAAAAATTGTAATTACATGCCCCTGTTAAAAAGGGTCTGAAAAATTGGGCCTTAGGCACTGGTGCTGGTGCCACAATACTGCAACCCCTCACAGATAATGTACTTGGACCACAGCAATGAGCCCTGTTGCAAAGTATTGCATCAAAAATTGTAATTACACGCCCCTGTTAAACAGGGGCTGAAAAATTGGGCCTTAGCCACTGGCGCTGGTGCCACAACACTGCAATCCCTCACAGATACTGTACTTGGAGCACAGCAATGAGCCCTGTTGCAAAGTATTGCATCAAAAATTGTAATTACATGTAACAGGGGCTGAAAAATTGGGCATTAGGCACTGGTGCTGGTGCCACGACACTGCAACCTCTCCTAGATAATCTTGTTGGAGTGTAGGAATGAGCCCTGCTGCAAAGCATTGCATAAAAAATTGTAATTACATGCCCCTGTTAAACAGGAGCTGAAAAATTGGGCCTTAGCCACTGGTGGCGGCACCCAGAAACAAAAATGTTCTTCCAAGCTATCATCAGGATCATTGAGGAGGAAGAGGATAGTCAGTCAACATAACAGGACAGTCACTCAGCATAGGCAGTCTTAAAGGGATGTGACATTTAAAAATAACATTTTCTGTTACATCAGCTTCAGGTGCCTGGTAGCTGGTGGTGATCCAAGACTGATTCATCTTTATGAAGGTCAGTCGATCAACTGAGTCGGGGACAGGCGCACCCTGTAATTGGTGACAAAGCCTCCAGCAGCACTGAATGTGCGTTCCGAAAGAACGCTGGATGCAGGACAGGCCAGTAGCTCAATTGCATACTGTGCAAGCTCTGGCCAGTGATCCATCCTCAAGACACAGTAAGACAGAGGATTTTTGATGGGAAAGGTGTCCAAGTCTGACTTTGCCCCTAGGTATTCCTGCACCATGTATATCAGACGCTGGCGATGGTTGCTGGAACCGATCATACCTTGGGGCTGCGGACTAAAAAATTGTCTGAATGCATCGGTCAGACGGCCACCTTCTCCACCACTCCTTCTGCTACTGACCAAAGCCTCAGCAACTCGTTGTCAGGGACCAGGAGTTTGTAACCTCATAAAAACAAACACCTTTCCATAGGGGGCACCAAGCGAGAGGTGGTACTCCAATATGTGAAAGAAAAAAGATGGCTATTATTGATATCCTCGACAAATAAGGTTAATCAGAAATGTATGTAAATATCAAAATTGGTTTATTAGCTATACAAAACATGTGTGTTAAAAAGGTTACACCCGGCATGAGAAATCATGCCATATACCCGTATTTACCACTAAATACACATTTAAATAACCCTAATGTGTGCACAATAAACATATAACAGACATCGACAAAACATATATCACAAACATGCAACAATACAGTGGCGTAGGTGCGGGGAGCAGGCCCTCATTGGGATTTTTTCAAACACTGAGGTGGAGATCAAAGACTGTCAGCAACGGACGTTTTTCAAAGGCGGATTGTTACAACACCTGCTGTGAGACAAACACTACCTGGTTCACACTATAGACAGAGGCATAAGTTGTATATGCAAGGACTTAAAAGGCTGATATATTGTTGGATAGTACTACGGAGTACCTGAAATTTTCATTACCAAATCACTCTGACGATAAAGGGAGAAAAAGACGGAAGATTTCTTTCCTTCATGTGCTAGCAATAAATGCACTAATACACGTATCTACTTGGAAGGACTGAAAAATAGCGGTAATGTAAAAAATCTTTTCCAACTTACAGCCACCTGTTGTCTCGTTAGTGCCTAACATATAATATCAATTTTGTTGTCTGGACAAGTATTATGTTGCCTTATGAGACCCAATGTCATCTATTCAAATGCTGAAATATTTCCATCAAAAGAAGTCTCTATATTAATAGCCTAGGAAGGGCTACTTCCCAGGACATATGTCAATATATTAGTATCAGACTAACAATAAGGAGCATCTCAGTCCAGCAACATTAGGACTACTGCATTACCTCTCTACAAACATCCTTTATATACATGCCTGATGAACTGCCTATAATTTACCCGCTGTTTAGAAACAACGATAAACGTCCCCCCCCCCCCTTTTCTTTTAGGAAAGAAAAAAGGATTATCACCCCCTGAGTAACAAGCTATAGTAGCCGAGAAATCGGATTGTATGTAATACCATACACATAATATTGGGACGCTTGTAAACCAATTGGACTACCAATTAACTAGTGAACCAGGGAGTGTACTTTACTCTGATATAAGACACCTTATCTCCATCATCCTAGGGACCACACACATGCCATTTACAGACTAATTAAAAAACACTTTTGGTTTTAGGTATTTCTATTATATTGAGGCATAATTGCATGTAGGTGGTAACAGAGGCGCCTCAACCGTAGTGTTGCATGTTTGTGATATATGTTTTGTCGATGTCTGTTATATGTTTATTGTGCACACATTAGGGTTATTTAAATGTGTATTTAGTGGTAAATACGGGTATATGGCATGATTTCTCATGCCGGGTTTAACCTTTTTAACACACATGTTTTGTATAGCTAATAAACCAATTTTGATATTTACATACATTTCTGATTAACCTTATTTGTCGAGGATATCAATAATAGCCATCTTTTTTCTTTCACATATTGGAGTACCGCCTCTCTCTTGGTTCCCCCTATGGAAAGGTGTTTGTTTTTATAAGCGTACCACTGGTTATGATATCAGCCTCTATATAAATTTAGGAGCTTTGACATAAAGTGTTATGGTTAAAATCATTATTAAGCTTTTTTTGCCTCTAACATTAGCGACAAAAGTATAATTACGGCCATCATCTTTAAATCTTTAGAAGTTTGTAACCTCCCAGTCTCTGGGAATGCGTTGCACAGAACCTTCTGCAAGGCCTCCCGGAGATGTCTCATCCTCTGCTCCATCTGCAATGAAAAGATAAGGTCCGCAACCTTACCCTTGTACCGTGGATCAAGGAGAGTGGCCAGCCACTAGTGGTCCGTCTCCTTGATCCGAAGTATACGAGGATCCTTCCACAGGCTTTGCAGGATCAGGGAGGCCATGCAGCGTAGGTTAGCTGAGGCATTCGGTCCGGAGTCCTCTGGGTCACTAAGGACGACATGATCCGCAGCCACCTCCTCCCAGCCACGTACAAGTCCACCGGTTTCTTGGGACTGTAAATCATCCCTAAAAGACTGCTGCTGCTGATGCTGAGTGCCAGGCTCCACCTCCATGCTGACACAATCCTCCTCCTCCTCCTTATCCTCTTCCTGTGTGATGTGTGGGACAGAAGGAACACTGTCTGGATAAAGGGGGCCTTGAGAGGCAAGGAAGCCCTCCTCTTCCTGCCTCTGTTCTGCCTCAAGTGCCCTGTCCATTATTCCACGCAGCATATGCTCCAACAGGTGGACAAGAGGTACAGTGTCACTGATGCATGCACTGTCACTGATCACCATCCTCGTGGCTTCCTCAAATGCTGACAGGACAGTGCATGCATCCCTGATCATGCCCCACTGTCGTGGGGAAAAAATCTGAGCTCCCCTGACCCTGTACTGGTGCCGTAGTCACACAGGTACTCATTGATGGACCTCTGCTGCGTTGAGTTCCACCTGGTGGGCGTGTCACATATAAGGCGGTTCCTGGGCAGGTTCAACTCCTTTTGCAGCTCAGCCAGCCGAGCACTGGCATTATATGATCAGCGGAAATGCACACAGACTTTCCTGGCCTGCCTCAGGACATCCTGTAAGCCTGGGTACCTGCCCAAGAACCACTGCACCACCAGGTTAAGGACGTGAGCCATACAGGGAACATGGGTCAGTTGTCCCTGTCGCAGGGCAGAGAGGAGGTTGGTGCCATTGTCGCAAGCCACCGTTCCTGGCTTAAGCTGGCGTGGCGTCAACCACCTCTCGGCCCGCCCCTGCAGAGCTGACAGAACCTCTGCCCCAGTGTGGCTCCTGTCCCCCAAACACACCAGCGCAAGCACGGCATGGCATATGTTTGCCTGCGTACTTGCGTAGCCCCTTGAATGCCTACGGAGCACCGTTGGTTTCCGAGGAAAAAGCACAGGAAGAGGCCATGGAGGAAGAAGAAGAGGAGGGGGTGGAGGAGAGAGGTGTGTCACAACCAGTAGTAGCATTTTGGAGGCGTGGTGGCGGAACAACCTCCAACACTACTGCACCTTGTCCTGCATCCTTCCCAGCTGCCAAAAGAGTGACCCAATGGGCCGTGAAAAATAGGTAACGTCCCTGTTCATGCCTGCTGGACCATGAGTCAGCAGTAATATGCACCTTACCACTGACCGCCCTGTCCAGCGAGGCATGGACATTGCCTTCCACATGCCGGTAGAGAGCCGGAATCGCCTTCCGTGGGAAAAAGTGGCGCTTGGGGACCTGCCACTGAGGAACCGCACATTGCACAAACTCACGGAAGGGGGCCCAGTCTACCAACTGAAAAGGCAGCAGTTGAAGTGCTAGCAATTTAGCCAAGCTAGCATTCAACCGCTGGGCATGTGGATGGCTGGGAGTGAACTTCCTTTGACGGTCCAGAAGCTGGGGCTGCTACAATCGGACGTGGGTGTACTGCTAGCAGAGAGCCCGAAAGTACTTATCTGTGACACACCTAATTCTACACCTTCATTCCTCTCAGTGCAGGTTTCAGAGAGGATTGAAGGTCTAGTGGAGTTGGAGATCCCAGCTGATGAGGAGCAAGGAGAGGTCCGCTTTGTTCTTTGGTGTGGGTCTTTAAGATACTCTTGCCAACGAGCTGCATGGCAGGTCAACATATGTCTGGTCAAGCATGTGGTGCCCAAGCGGCTGAGGTTTTGGCCATGCGAGATACACTTGAGACATATGTTTCAAATAGCAGCGGTGCAATCTGATGCACTGGTCTCAAAAAGAGCCCACACCAAAGAACTTTTGTAATAACACGAAGAGGCAGCGCCCTGCACAGGCGGAGCTCTGTGGTGTGATTCAGTCAGTGTGCTTCCCCTAAGCTGGCCCCTGGAGGGCATCCTGCCTCGTTGGAGATGTGCCTCCTACTCCTCCTGCTCCTCCTCTCTCCTATCAGGCACCCACGTGGAGTCAGTGACCTCATCGTCCCCTCCCTCTTCATCATTGGAGCAAACCTGGCAGTATGCTGCAGCTGGTGGAACATGACTGCCATATTGCTGTCCTTCTTATGCATCACCTCTCTCTGCACTCACGCTACTGCCTTCCTCTAGCTGGGTATCATCATCAGAGCCTTCAAAACGCTGGGCATCCTCCTGGAGCATGTACCCAACACTGTGGTCAAACAGTTCGGGGGACTCCTTAGAAGGACATGGTGGGTCTAGGGAAGGAGTGACTGATGACATTGAGACGAGGGAAGAGAACGTGTAGGCAGCTGCTTTGTTAGTACCCTGAGCCTGGGTGAGAGAGGATGAGGAGGATGAAGAGGGCTTGGTTAACCACTCTACCAAGTCTTCGGCATGATGCGGCTCAACACGTCCAGCTGTCGAAAATAAGGACAAGCGTGTCCCATGGCCACATGCTGATGACGATGCACTGTGTCCACGACCAGCACTGTTGTCTCTAGACACAGAGCCTGCTTGCCCTCTTTTATTGGCTCATGACTGTCTGCCTCTCCTTGTTGGCCTTCCAGACATAGTAATGGCCTGCAGGGAGATAAGAAAACCAGCAATTGGGTAGTGTATATTGTGCTGGAGGCACACAACACCCACTGTAAAGGCTGCATATGCCTGTATTAGAGAACACCAGCAATAAAGGGTAGATACAGGTGTATACTGTGCTGTGCTGGAGGCACACAACACCCACTAACTCCTGCAGATGCCTGTATTAGAGAACACCAGCAATAAAGGGTAGATACAGGTGTATACTGTGCTGGAGGCACACAACACCAACTAACTCCTGCAGATGCCTGTATTAGAGAACAGCAATATAGGGTAGATACAGGTGTAGATACAGGTGTATACTGTGCTGGAGGCACACAACACCCACTAACTCCTGCAGATGCCTGTATTAGAGAACAGCAATATAGGGTAGATACAGGTGTATATTGTGCTGGAGGCACACAACACCAACTAACTCCTGCAGATGCCTGTATTAGAGAACAGCAATATAGGGTAGATACAGGTGTATACTGTGCTGGAGGCACACAACACCAACTAACTCCTGCAGATGCCTGTATTAGAGAACAGCAATATAGGGTAGATACAGGTGTATACTGTGCTGGAGGCACACAACACCCACTAACTCCTGCAGATGCCTGTATTAGAGAACAGCAGCAGTATAGGGTAGATACAGGTGTATACTGCGCTGGAGGCACACAACACCAACTAACTCCTGCAGATGCCTGAGAAAAGAACACACTCTCCCTGCCTATCTAGCTCTTTCCCTGCACGCCGGAACACACTACACAAGGCCGCCTCACTGGCGGCCTTATATAGTGTGGGGCGTGTACTAAACCCCCTGAGCTATAATTGGCCACAGGCATCTTGCCTGTGGCCAATTATGGCTCTCCTCGCTGCTGGCGCTGTGATTGGCCAAGCATGCGGGGTCACAGTGCATGCTTGGCCAATTATGAGCCAGCAATGCACTGCGATGGCGCAGTGCATTGTGGGCCGTGAGCGCCACATGAATTTTGCGCGAACGGCCCACAGAGTTCTGGCTTTGCCGAATGGGCAAACAGCCGGTGTTCGAGTCGAACATGCACTCAACTCGAGCACCAAGCTCATCCCTAACCGTGAAGGATAGAGAGTTCAAGGTCGCAGCCTTCGCTGACGACATTCTGCTCTCTTTACAATCGCTCCGTATTTCCCTGCCCAATCTCCTCAAAGATATAGAATAATTTGGTTCCTTATCAAACATCAAAATCAATCACACAAAATCACAGGCACTAAATGTCTCCCTCCCTCCTCATGTAGTGACACATTGTCAAGAGTCATTCCCATTTTGATGGGAACAGGATGCACTCACTTACCTTGGCATTTGACTCTCCGCCCGCTTGACAAACCTGTACTTGAAAAATTTCCACCCAGACCTTCTTCAGACCCAAAAGCATCTTAAAGATTGGATGGGACTGAACGTCTCTTGGTTCAGTCGCTCAGCTCTGATTAAAATGATCATTCTGCCTCGCCTACTCTACCTAAATCTAAAGGGAAATCAGAAGTTTCCCCCATGGGGGTTTTTAGGCAGCTAGGTGTAGGTAATGATAAAAGTAAACGTTTGGTAAAAAGAAAAAAAAAAAATTCTCTTTATTGAAAAAATGAGTTGTTACATGAGTGTTAGGATGTGAGCTCGAACAGGAATATATTCATGCCAAATACATAAAATAGCAAACATAAGGGTCATATACAGCATATGATAATGACTGTTACAAGACATGTCCTGACGCGTTTCGACCCATAGTATTTGGGGTCTCTTCAGAGGATGAGTTTGCTAGAAAAGAAAAATTTGTAATAGTATGTATATCTCAAATTAGTTAAAAAACAAGATATGTAAAACAGATGTTTAGTAACTTATAGTGCATAGTTACCAGTGTATTTGGAGATGCCTCTCAGTCATGGAGTCCCCCACATAGCTATCAGACCATTCTGTGCGCCTCCATGTCACAACGAAATACCAAGAGGGGGATGAGGGTCCACTCAATAGGGCTTACAAGGAGTCACACGTGAAAGGTTGTCCCCCCCACCGCAGCATTCCAGAGGGGGAGAGGCCAGGACCTACGGCAGTTACCAGAGCGTTAGCTCATGGAGAACCCATATATAAGTTAAAAGTTTTATTATATTGTCTATGTTTGACATTGACTGTTGGACAGTCAGAAAATATTATTAGATATTGACATGATCCATCATGAGTTTTAAGTAGTTATGAATTGAAGTAGTTAGATGTATAGAGGGAAGAGTGTAAATAATATTGAATGGTTAGTGATATGCAAAAGAGGGGGAGGTGATGGTAAGGTCAAAGGTTTAATCAATGATGTGAATAGGCCAAAATTGGCCTCATCTGTATACTCAAGAAATGATGTGGTGAGTGATGTCGTGTAAAGTGTGAAAGAAAAATAAAGGGTGAAGAAAGGGGGTGTAAAAAGTGGTTGGAAATAGTGTTGAAGGGGTTGTGTAAGAACTAAATGGTTGAGAAAGGGGGATGAATTAGTGTGAATGTGGTGTGCGGATGGAGTAACAGACGTGGTCATTAAAGGAATAATGAACAGTGAAAAATGTATAAAAAAAAGATTATCATAGGGGGTATGGGACTAATAGAGCTGATAATGAAAAGTAAATGAATGTAGAGGATTGAGAGCTACTACAATCTGATATATTGTCTAGAGAATTAATGATGGATAGTTGTAACTTACTCTTAAGGTTCAAGAGGAGACGTCTGACCGTCCAAGAAGAGTGTGAGGGGATCACCTTTTGATCGACCCTCATCACCGGAAGTAAATAATATCCTTAATTACAGGGATATTGGAAAATGGGTAACAGGTGCCGCAGGTTCCGCCCCCCACCCCTGGCGTGCAGAGGGGGGCAGTGGCCGCCGATGGCGTGCCTCGTGTGGCTCCCCCAGCGTCCCTGAAGGCATAGCCCTGGCCACTGTCATCACCTCTGTCGTAAACTACGTGACGGCATGACGTCATACGTGCGCGCGGAGGGGCCCGTCCGCGCGCACAATGACGTCAGGACGTCCGGAGGTGATCAGGGACGCCGCCGGCAGGGTGATCACTCCCACCTGTGGCCGAGACCAGCTCAGCCACCTAGTGGGACGAAATAGGAGCGCAGTTGTAAAAGCTCCTTACCCTGCCGGGAAGACGCATTTAATAGTAGGACCCCCGACCCAAGGCAACGTGCAACCATGAGGGCGTCACAGGAATCCAATGGTCTGAAATGCCAGTGGGGAAGTGGTAGACAAGAGGAATATAAAGACGGGCTCACTGGACACTAAAATTGAATAGAAAACCCAAACTAGTACTCTTTAGTCGTATAACATGGGTATATGAGCCTGTACAGAGTGAATTCTAGTGGTGTATTTCAAAGTGAATAGTTGCTCAATTCACCCCATAGTGGCCATATTGTTTGATCACTAGGGGGGTTTTTTT
>CM053033.1:136630406-136695317 GCA_028564925.1 Lithobates sylvaticus
TATATTGCTCACACATGCCATAGTTATATGTGGAATTGCACCCCAAAATACATTTTGCTGCTTCTCCTGAGTATGGGGATACCACATGTGTGGGACTTTTTGGGAGCCTAGCCGCGTACGGGGCCCCGAAACCCAAGCACCGCCTTCAGGATTTCTAAGGGTGCAAATTTTTGATTTCACTCCTCACTACCTATCACAGTTTCGAAGGCCATAAAATGCCAAAAGAGCACAAAACCCCCCCAAATGACCCCATTTTGGAAAGTAGACACCCCAAGCTATTTGCTGAGAGGCATGGTGAGTATTTTACAGCTCTCATTTGTTTTTGAAAATGAAGAAAGTAAAGAAAAAAAATATTTTTTTTCTTTTTTCAATTTTCAAAACTTTGTGACAAAAAGCGAGATCTGCAAAATACTCACAATACCTCTCAGCAAATAGCTTGGGGTGTCTACTTTCCAAAATGGGGTCATTTTGGGGGGTTTTATACCATCTGGGCATTCCATGGCCTCCGAAACTGTGATTGGCAGTGAGAAGTGAAATAAAAAAATTACACCCTTAGAAAGCCTGAAGGCGGTGCTTGGTTTTTGGGGTGACGTACGCGGCTAGGCTCCCAAAAAGTCCCACACATGTGGTATCCCCGTACTCAGGAGAAGCAACAGAATGTATTTTGGGGTGTATTTCCACATATGCCCATGGCATGTTTGAGCAATATATCATTTAGTGACAACTTTTTGTAAAAAAAAATAAATATATATATTTTTTTTTTTTCATTATTCAATCTCTTGGGACAAAAAAAAAAAAAATTTAATGGGCTCAACATTGCTCTCAGCAAATAGCTTGGGGTGTCTACTTTCCAAAATGGGGTCATTTGGGGGGGGTTTGAACTGTCCTGGCATTTTATGCACAACATTTAGAAGCCTATGTCACACGTCACCCACTCTTCTAACCACTTGTAGACAAAGCCTTTTCTGACACTTTTTGTTTACATGAAAACATATTTTTTTTTTGCAAGAAAATTACGTTGAACCCCCAAACACTATATATATATTGTTAAAGCAAAGGCCCTACAGATTAAAATGGTGGGTGTTGCATTTTTTTTTTTCCACACAGTATTTGCGCAGCGATTTTTCAAACGCATTTTTTGTGGAAAAAATACACTTTTTTTTATTTTAATGCACTAAAACACACTACATTGCTCAAATTTTTGATGAAATAAAAAATATGATCTTAGGCCGAGTACATGGATACCAAACACGACATGCTTTGAAATTGCGCACAAACACGCAGTGGCGACAAACTACATACATTTTTAAAAGCCTTTAAAAGCCTTTACATGATACCACATTAGATTCATGGAGGAGGTCTACTGCTAAAATTACTGCCCTCGATCTGACCTTCGCGGTGATACCTCACATGCATGGTGCAATTGCTGTTTACATATGACGCCAGACCAACGCTTGTGTTCGCCTTTGCGCAAGAGAAGGGGGGGCAGGGGTGCTTTTTTATTTTTTTTTTTTTTTTTTTTTTTTATTTATTTAGCTTTTTTATTTTATTTTAAAACTGTTCCCTCCATTTTTTTCTTTTGTTATCATTTTTATTGTTATCTCACGGAATGTAAATATCCCCTATGATAGCAATAGGCAGTGACAGGTACTCTTTTTTTGAAAAAATTGGGGTCTGTTAGACCCTAGATCTTTCCTCTGCCCTCAAAGCATCTGACCACACCAAGATCGGTGTGATAAAACGCTTTCCCAATTTCCCAATGGCGCGGTTTATATCCGGGAGGGGGGACATTCCCTCCCACTGCTTGTAAAAGCAGTCTAGAGGCTAATTACCCGCTAGAATTGCTTTTACATGTAAGCCGATCACTGGCTGAAAAGAATGATACCAAGATGATACCTAAACCTGCAGGCATCATTCTGGTATAACCATTCAAAGTCCAGCAACATACTGGACATATATTGTAATCTTTATTTTTCATGCAGCCTCTTGGCTGAACGAAAAAAAGAGATTGATCGGTGGGTATGCCCACCATTAGAATACCTCCCTTCATCCACCCACTTCTAATGATGGGCATACATGCACCATTTATATATGCCGAAGCATGGGGGCATCCTCCCACAAAAGTTATGCCATGTACACACGGTTGCACTTTTCCACGGGGCAAGGCTCCGTCGGAATTTCGACCGTATGTACGCAGCATTAGGAGCCAATCGCTCCTCCCCCCCTGCTGCCCCCATGCTTCGGCATATATGCTCGTTTTTTTAACTGTGGTGGTGAAATCACCTCCTACAGTGTTGGAGTCGCGTCTTTATGTATCGTGGGAGCAAACGCTGTTGCTGTCAAGATAAATAAATCCGCGCTGCAACTGAATGGCGCACCTGAAAACAAAAAAATGGTTAACACTAAAACACAGTAAACAAAATTACATACCTGAAAAGCAAGCATTATAAAACATAATAAAACATTGCAGAATAGAATGGAGTAAAAAAAGAGCAACAATAGAGAGAGAACAATAAAACGACAACTATTTTTTTATTTTTTTGAGATTTACAGGTAAAAAAGCTCCTGACTGTTAGCGACTGAATCAAAACGCTACCACAAAAAAACTGTTAGCGATCGCAGGGATCAGGCCTGACTCTGCGAACGCTGCAGTTATGTGTGCTTAGTGTTTTGTAAGTGACAGTGATCGATCGATACTGCACTTGGGTGGGCTGGGCTGGGCTGGGGCGGAGGGGGAAAACGCAGGTGCTAGCAGGTATCTGGGCTGATGCCGCTAACAATGCATTTTTTTGGAACCCTAAACTGCTGGGACGCTAGTATAGATCTGATCAGATCAGATATTGATCTGTTCAGATACTGTACCACTAAGGGAGGTGTATGCTTTGTGCGTGGGTGTTTGCGGTACTGGCACTAACCTGGGGCGACGCAGACCTTATTTGACCCTAAAACCTAATTGATATCACCCGCCGGGCGATCAGGGGGTTAAACCGTTATTGGGTAATAAATGGCGGGTGCCCTGACAGTATAAAAAAACAAGCTATCTAACCAGCGTCACCCGTAACAGTTATACGGTGATCACTGGTGAAAGGGTTAACTAGGGGCAATCAGGGGGTTAAAACCTTTATTAGGTATTATATGGGGGTACCTGACGCTATATAAAAACCTGACGGGGAACCTAAATAACTAACTGGCTAACCAGCGTCACTTATACGGTGATCACTGGTGAAAGAGTTAACTCTAGGGGCAATCAGGGGGTTAAAACCTTTATTTAGGTTGTAATATGGGGATACCTGACCTATAAACCTATTTATGAACCTATATAAACCTGGCGGTTACCTAAAAAAAAAACTGGCTACCTAGCGGCACCAGTGACACTTATGCAGCGATCAGAAAAACGATCGCTTAGTGACACTGGCAAAAGGGGGTGAAAGGGTTAACTAGGGGCAATCAGGGGGTTAAAACCTTTATTAGGTAATATATGGGGGTACCTGACACTATATAAAAACCTGACGGGGAACCTAAATAACGAAATAACTAACTGGCTAACCAGCGTCACTTATACGGTGATCACTGGTGAAAGGGTTAACTCTAGGGGCAATCAGGGGGTTAAAACCTTTATTTAGGTTGTAATATGGGGGTACCTGACCTATAAACCTATTTATGAACCTATATAAACATGGCGGTTACCTAAAAAAAAAAAAAATGGTTACCTAGCGACACCAGTGACACTAATACAGCGATCAGAAAAACTATCGCTTAGTGACACTGGCAAAAGGGGGGGAAAGGGTTACCTGGGGGGCAATCAAGGGGTTAAACCTTTATTAGGGGGGGGGGGTAGGGGGCTACCTTGGACCTAAAACTAACTGCACTGACAGTTATTACAGTCACACTGACACTAAATGCAGTGATCAGTAAATAAATGATCACTGCAATTAGTGACACTGTGACTGGGGGGGGAGGGGGTGATCTGGGGGGTGATCTGGGGGTGATCTGGGGGTGACAGGGGGGTTATTTGTGTGCCTATGTGTACTGGTGTCAGTGTACTGTTGGTGCACTAACCTGTGTGTGTTTACTCCTCGGCGTTCCGGTCTTTCTGACCGGCGCGCCGAGTGTGACATCACTTCCTCTGCCTGTGTTTTGATTGACACAGACAGAGGAAGCATCTGATTCGCCAGGAGCGATCGCGAGGGGGTGGCCAGAAACCACTGGCCGTCCCCTCATCCCGGATCGCTCCTGAAGCGATACCGACCGTCCCCGCCGGCCGGGGGGGTCCGATCGGACCCCCCACCCGCCGGAAGAATGGCACGTACAGGTACGTCCTTTTGCCTGTACGTGCCATTCTGTTGACGTATATGTACATGGGGCGGTCGGGAAGTGGTTAAAGCTTAAAGTGAAATAATAAAAATGAAATATTGCTTTAAATATCGTGTCTATAGTATGTCTGCAAAGTGGCACATTTTCCTGTGTTTGGAACAGTACCACATCAAAATGACATTTCTAAAGGAAATATTGTCATTTAAAACTGATCGCGGCTGTAATGAGTTGTCGGGTCTCGGCAATATAGCTAAAACTCATTGAAAAAAAAAAGGGAACCCCGAACCAAAAAATTAAAAGAAAAAATTAGTGGGGGTCCCCCTAAAATCCATACCAGATCCTTCAGGTTTGGTATGGATTTTAAGGGGAACCCTGTGCCAAATAAAAAAAGGGGTCCCCCCCAAAATCCATACCAGACCCTTATCTGAGCATGCAACCTGGCAGGTCGCAGGAAAAGAGGGGGGACAAGAGAGTGCCTCCCCTTCCTGAACCGTACCAGGCCACATGCCCTTAACATGGGGAGGGTGCTTTGGGGTCTGACCCCAAAGCACACAGTCCCCATGTTGATGGGGAGAACAAGGGCCTCATCCCCACAACACTTGGAGGTATGCGGGCAGGGGCCTTATCGGAATCTGGGGTTGAACCCCATAAATAAGTCCCTATGTGACCAAAAATGTGGGGGGCATGGCTAAGCGTCATTCATCTGCAGTGATTACCAGCTTTTTGAGCCCAACAGAGAGACGGTGCAATACAAATACGTTTAAGATATCGGTGAACGGGAGAGGGTGAGATCAAGATTACATTGTGACACACACCTTGGGTCCACCATGACCATTGGTCATATTCATGCTTTAAAGTGGATTTGCAGTGTTGGAGATATTGGAGTGGAATTTGCTGTGGTGAACTGAGATTCATTTCTGCTGGTTTTAATCCTTTTAAATGTGAGTGAATTGGTTGACGTTTTGATTTGTGCGTTTAATAAATTATTTTACTGAATTACACTATTGGAGCACTTTTTCATTTTTCATTTTACATAACACTGAGTGGATAATACAGGAGAACCACTGATCGACTGTTTGAGACCTCTTAAGCGTTTTTGCCTGACACGAGAGTGCAGGCAACAAATTTTGGTGAGTGAGTTTCCTATGGGACACATTGAGCACAGCGGTGTGGTGGAAGTTAAAAAGAGCACTTGAAATTAATTTTGAGAAGATTCACTGTTTCATTAGAGGAGCATCACTTTTTTCTATTTAACTGTGTTTTTATTACTTTCATTGGAACACTATATGAACAGTGTGGCACGTATATGATTATATTCTTTTTGGAGAAATTATTGAAATATATATTTTTTTCACTGAATGTAATTTGATTCACTTATCACGTGGGAGTGTGCACATATTATATTTTACATTATGATGTTGTCACGTTTATCTATATATCATTATTAGTCTAGATTAGTTTATTATTGTTTGAGCGCTACTTTTCAAACTTTAACCACTTGCCTACCAGGTACAAACACCCCCTTCCTGACCAAGCCATTTTTCAGCTTTTAGCGCTGTCGCATTTTGAATGACAATCGCGCAGTCATGCAAGGATGTACCCAAATAAAATTTTTATAATTTTTTCCCCACAAATAAAGCTTTATTTTGGTGGTATTTGATCACCTCTGCGGTTTTTATTTCTTGCGCTATAAACAAATTAAGAGGGACAAGTTTGAAAAAAAACGCAATATTTTTTAACTTTTTATTATAATAAATATCCAATTTTTATTTATTTTTTTTAAACAAATTTTTTCCTCAGTTAAGACCGATACGTATTCTTCTACATATTTTTGGTAAAAAAAAATCGCAATAAGCGTCTATTGATTGGTGTGCGCAAAAGTTATAGCGTCTACAAAATAGGGATAGATTTATAGCCTTTTTATTATTATTTTTTTTCTACTAGTAATGGCAGCGATTTGCGATTTTTATCATGACTGCGACATTGCGGCAGACACTTTTGACACATTTTTGGACCATTCACATTTATACAGCGATCCGTGCTATAAAAATGCATTGATTACTGTATAAATGTGACTGGCAGGGAAGGGGTTAACACTAGGGGGCACTGCAGGGGTTAATATGTTCCCTATATGAGTGATTCTAACTGTGGGGGGGAGGGGACTGACTGGGGGAGGGGACCGATCGGTGTCCCTATGTACAAGGGACACACCATTGGTCTCCTCTCCTCTGACAGGACGTGGATCTGTGTGTTTACACACACAGATCCACGTCCTGCTCAGTTACCGGGCAATTGCGGGTGCCTGGCGGACATCGCGGCCGCCGGGCACGCGCATCGGGTCCCCAGCTGCGCGGCGGGCACGCGCGCGCGCCCCCTAGTGGCCAAAAAGCGAGCGCCGTCATATGACGGCGGCCCGCCACTAGAGCTGCACCGCTCCGCCGTCATTTGACAGTGGGTGGTCAGCTACAGGTTAATCCATTGAGGACCACGGTTTGATTTTCTTTAAAAAAAATTGACCGCTAATGCCCGTACACATGATCTGACTTTCTGGCAGACTAGGTCCGACGGTTTTACCGATGGATTTTTGGTGGACTTCCGACGGACTTTCCTGAACGAACGGACTTGGACACACACACACTTACACCAAAGTGTGAAGGATTAGAACGTGATGACATACGACCGGACTAGAATAAGAAAGTTTATAGCCAGTAGCCAATAGCTGCCTAGCGTCGGTTTTCGTCAGTCGGACTAGCATACAGACGAACGGATTTCTCAATAGGAACTGGTTCCGGTGGAAAAATTTGAAACGTGTTCTATTTCTAAAGTCCATCAGATTTTTCGTCAGCAAAGGTCCGATGAAGCCCACACACGATCAAATTGTCTGGCGGATTCGTTCCGTCGGACCTTTGCTGTCGAAAAGTACGGTCGTGTGTACATGGCATTAGTTGCAGTGTCTCCACCATCCACAGTAATAGTATAACCTTTACTAACTCAATACCTATGGGGGGAATTTGAACAGCTATCTTCTTATATTTACTGTGGAAGTGCTGCGATCTCTTGACGTGTTTTGCTGATACTCTTGACAGGAGTGTAGTAATTCTAGATGGTACAAAAGGAAAAAAACACACACACACACATAGTGACCAACACATAATATACATAACTCAAGGTATACATCATATTGAGCATCACATACACATACATATCCAATTATAAACATCAAGCATGGCTAGGGCATCCTGTAGGGGCATATGCATAAGCACTCATGTGGTGTAAAATATAAAGCATAAATATAATCCATAAAGAAATTCCACAATACTAATGACAATGTTTTTAGCCCACCCCAACCCTAAGTGCAAGACCAGACATGCCCAGTGCAGTGGGAGCCTGAGGGCGATCCCCACAATGGAATACTGCACCCAAGGAACCCCACACACAGGAAGTGCATGAACCAAAGCCATGGGACATCAATACATGACATTTCCTCAGGGACAAAGTGGTACTGAGCACAATCCACCCCACACAGTGAAAAAACAAAGCAAACCAAAACACAAAATGAAACCAAACACAGCAACTAAAACAATACATCTACAAAAACCAGCCTCAAAGCTCCTACAACTCAAAAAAAAATTATATTATTAATAAAATTCATACTCCACAGTTAATGTCCAAAAACCAATGGGTCAGCATGGTCCACGAAAACAGCAGCATTAAACACCCCATCCTGGCCAAAGAACATTACGTTAGCATGCATACCAAAGTACCCCACCAAGGGGCCCAAAGCAGAATGAAAGGTTCATGCACTATGCTGAACCAACATGGGATAGTTCAAAGGGGAGATGGTTTTCCCATTTACTATCATTAGCAGGTTGTCATTGGTTACTACATCGGTGCCTGCACAGCAACAGGCGGTGGATTGGTTAAAAGTGGCGGGCAGCTGAAGCCCGCGAATCAGGAGCTAATATAAGGAGGAAGTCCGGCTGTTACCCTCAGACCTCTCAGGACAGGACCGGGACTCGGACGGGATGGAGCGCCGCTCGCCTGAGAGGAGACAGAGTCTTCTTCGCCGCCTGGTAGAGAGAGCTGCAGGGACGAGGAGTGGCTTGTCCGCTGCCTAGAGGAATGCGGGCTGTCGGCTCCGCCTCCGTTGCCATTAGGTAACATGGAGGCCGAAGCAACGCGCATGCGCGGTACGTGCCAGCAACCCAGGAGGAAGAAGAAGAAACTGAGACAAGGGGCTTCTCCACAGCCGAACGGTCAGGAGGGAGCAAGCGGCATTCCTGTCAGGAATGCACAGCCTATTCAATACAATGGAGCTACTCAGCCAGCCTCTGAGGTGGCAGGCAGTGAGCACAGGAGTCCCCCTGTTGGTGAGACTACATGTAAGATTAATGTGTCAGATGCTAATGCTGATATTGCTGAGTTGAAAGTAATGGTTAACTCTTTATCTATGTTTATTGAAAAATATTGAGCGGCACACACAGTTTGTGCTTGTGGTAAAAGAAAGGCTGAAGGAGCACAGAATTCTGGTGCATTAAACTATGCTGACATTGGAGGTTATATGGGAGCACATACTGATGGTGCTGATTTATTTACACAAGATGTTTTACTCCAGCAGAATGCAATGGAAGATATTTGCCCAGTATGGCAAAATTTGTCAGAATCCCCTTTAAATAGACCCTTTCAAAGCAAGAATAACATTTCAAAAGACACTATTCCTATTACCAAATCAGCGGTCCCACGCTTCTCCCATTCTGTAGTGTCAGAGTCCTCATTTAAGGAGCCAATGACATGTGACATCTCCCCATTAGGTTTCCATTTGGTCAATTCAGTTAAAGAAAGGATTTGGGGGGGGTGATTTCATTGATTTGTTATCATTATTACCAGTGATGTAAGTAACTGAGTTAAAATAAACAGAGTTACTTAACGCAGTTACTTTAGAGGGTAACGAGTAATCTAACTGATTACTTTTCCCCTCATGGTAACGCAGTTCCCATTACTTGGGCGGCGTTACTGCAATTACATCTACTGCCACTATATGGCAGTAGTGTAATTCTGGTGTCTTGCCGAAAAAGTTCCCCCGCCGGATAAGGACCCCCTGTATTGCGCAGGTGCAGCGCTTGCGCAGTACGAAGGACTACGGAGCTTACGAAAATTGCTGAACCTAAACAGCTCTGAGTGAACTCTACACCACGCAGGCGCAGTTAACATGTAATTATACGCAGCGATGCCGCACGCTCCCAATGCTCGTGCTACTCTGCAAGGGGCATCTATCGTGTAACTAAAGGGTAGGTCTAGTATTACTGTAACCAAGGGGCACATTTATTATTATTGTTATATATTGAGCTCTGCCCATTCATTTAACATTCACCCTCTTCTGTAGCCATCCGCCCCTTACACGATATAATAATAATAGTCCGCCCATTGGTTACACTCTATAACAGATCTGCCCCTTGGTTAGAGTAATAATAGAGCAGCCCCTTGGTTACACAATATATATATAACAATAATAATAAATGCGCCCCTTGCTTACAGTAATACTAGACACGCCCCTTAGTTATACGTATAGAATATAAAAAAAAAGTCAGTTACTTTGCTGAGTAACTAATTACTTTTCCAATGTAGTAAATGGGTTACTAACGCAATTACTTTTTGGGAGAAGTAATTTGTAACTTAACTAATTACTTTTTTAAAGTAAGATGACCAACACTGATTATTACCAGAATCTAAGGAATTCCTTTCAAAATCTGGAGGGCTGAGGACCGTACAGAAGAGGATAGGAGGAGGGCTGTCCCTAAAACTTTCCAAAATTGGTTACAAGCATTCTGTATTTATGCTGCAGTTTTAGGGGAACGATTCCCTGAAAAATGTTCGGGTTTGTTTCAACATCAGTTTCAGAGGCTTTCCGCCATTTTGGTGGTACAGCGTGGTTCACATATGATGAAAATTTCAGACAGAAGCTTTCGGCCCACCCAACCCTTCATTGGGGGTCGAAAGACGTAGGTCTATGGCTGAACCTCATGTTACCACAGAGGCCACAATTTACACCTAGGGCACCCACTGCCTTGCAAAATACCTTTCGGAAAGGCTTCTGTTTCGCCTTTAATGAGGCTCAATGCAAGTTTTTGTCCAACTGCAGATACAAGCATGAGTGTTCCTACTGTGGTGGCAACCACCCAGCTTTCAGATGTTTTCGTAAGTCTGCAGCAGGTAATGTCACCCCAGTTTCCAGGGACACTAGTGGGAAAAGCCTTGACTCCAGTCAAACTATCAAAAATGTGGCCATGGCTAGAGCAATACCCAGATCGCTTGATGGCGCACCTATTAATTAAAGGTTTTGAGACAGGTTTTTTGGTTCCTTCTTTTTTCTGGGGAAGGTTGCAATTTAGTCAAAAATCTACGTTCTGTTTCATTTCACGCTGTTATTGTTGCAGATAAAATTAATAAGGAGGTCAAAGAAGAGAGGGTAGCTGGTTCTTATCTTTGCCCTCCTTTTCAGAATTTCAGTCTTTCTCCCTTGGGAATAGTCCCAAAAAAGGAGCAAGGTTGCTTTAGACTAATTTATCATCTGTCATGCCCACAAGAATTCTCACTTAATGATGAAGTTGCAGGTATCGAGGCACCAGTTTCTTATTCATCATTTGATGAAGCGCTAGTTTTGTTACAGCATTTTAAGCAGAATGCCTTATTGGCGAAAGCAGACATTAAATCTGCTTTTCGCCTACTCCCGGTCCACCCCCAAGGTTTTAATTCACTGGGATTTCATTTTCAAGGTCTTTTTTATTTCGATAAATGCATGCTTGAAGTGATTGTAGCCGTATTAGTGCAATTGTGACAGAGAAAATTGGTCCGGAGACCTTGTGGTATGAGATTCATCTTTTTGCATCTTGAGAGAAAGAAGATGTCGCTGTTGACCTGTGTTTCCTTTGTGATCAGGTTGGTTAACTGCTTCTTCATTCGGCTATATGCAGTATCTTCCATCATACTTGAAGTGATTGTAGCCGTATTAGTGCAATTGTGACAGAGAAAATTTTCTCTGATAAATGCATGCCAATGGGCTTTTCGCTATCATGTTTTTATTTTGAGGCCTTTTCAAAGTTTCTTCATTGGGTAGTGGAGTCTCAATTTCCCTTGGGAGGTGTCCTCCATTACCTAGATGATTTTCTTTTTATAGGCCCTGCGGACTCAGACATTTGTCTTGAGGCTTTAGGTACATTTTTTCAGATATGTGATGACTTTTCAGTTCCTCTTGCTAAGGAAAAAACAGTTTTTTCTACGCAAATTATTGAATTTCTAGGGATATCTATAGACTCCTCCTTAATGGAGTTTAGGTTGCCCCTGGACAAACTTCATCGAATGAGAACTACAATATCACTATTCTTAGGTAAACAAACGTTTTTTTCTTAAGGAGGCGCAGTCCCTGCTGCGACTTTTTGCCTTCGCAGCTAGAATTATTTCTGTGGCCAGGGTTTTTTCAAGGTGTTTTGCCCTGGCCACTAGTGGCTTTAAAACCCCATTTTCGCACATTCGGCTATCCAAAAGTATCAAAGAAGATTTGAGGATTTGGGACTCTTTTCTTTGCAACTTTAATGGAGCAATGGTGTGGCAACAAGCTTTTATTCAAGATTTTGATCTAAATTTCTTCACAGACGCGGCAGGTTCCTCTGGTTTTGGTGCCTTTCTAGATGGTCACTGGTGTGCCTCTGAGTGGCATGCCAGTTGGCGACATCAAGACATCTTACATAATATAGTTTTGTTAGAGCTATTTCCGGTAATAGTTTCTTTAGTCATCTGGAAAGAGAAATTTACGAACAAACGAGTATTACTGCATACGGATAACAAAGGCGTGCTCTTTGCTATCAATATGCTGTCATCCAAATCTGAAATGGTGGTCAAACTATTACGTTTCTTTGTTTTATATTGTATGAGGTTTAATATTTGGTTAAAAGCAAAACACATAGCGGGAGTACATAATAACATAGCTGATGCCTTATCTCGTTTGCAGTTCAAGAAATTCAGAGAATTGGCCCCGTCGGCAGACCTATGCAGCACGCGTTGCCCGGATTCCCTCTGGGGCTTGATTTGGTACTGATATCTACTTTCTTTAAGAACTCAGTATCCCCAAAGACATGGCAGGCTTATGGCTTCGCCTGGTCTAAATGGTGTTTTTTTTTGCTCTAGCATGTCTTTAGATACTATGGAAGTGAATGCATATACCGCACTGGCATTTGTATCCTTCTGTTGGATTGACGGGGACTCAGGCCATTGTTCTGGGTCAGTTTCCCTGTCTCTGCTCTTGCGCAGTATGTGTTCCCAGGCGCCGCTATTGCGGCGTCCTGTGTCTGACACATGCGCAGTAGCCGTTGGCCTGAGAAGGAGAGGAAGGAGCCTTGGGACATGCCCCTCCCTCGGAACTGCCTATTTAGGCGCCAAACACCCTGCCATCAACGCCGTAGGATTGAGTGTTGTACAGCACTCACAACAACAAACATTGCAAGGCGCTTCTCTCTCTCTCTGTGGATACAGGTAGGATATCTTGCGTCCCCCTTCCTCCTAAACTCTATTATATCCAGCACATTGGTGCAGCAGATACTGCAACCTTTATGCTATTTGATATTCATATTTATACTCTATATAAGATACTTAATCTTTTGTATCTCTACAGGATATTGTGCAGCTATCTATGAGGCAGTTTTTTGCTTCTTTGGCTTTGAAGGACTCCATGTTAATTGAAGAGCTGATCCCCCTCTTTGAACTTTGCAACATATCCACCTGACAAGAGAGATTTTTCTATTACAATTAAGGCTCCTGTTATTTAACTCTTTGATTCCTTACTGACATGTTTATTTAACATGTCAATGACTGGATACTTTTTTATCTACTTGGTATCCCACTTTTTACTGGCCAAATAATAATTTTACGGTAAGACATTTATAACTATACTTAATATGATCTTGTAAGAATATCTTCTCATGCCTTTATTGCTGGTGTTATCTACGTTAATGCTCGGTATAGCCCTATATGAACTTTTGTATAAGAAACCGGCTTAAATATAGACATTGCATTATATACAGTACATAGACCAACCAAATAACCCCACTATATAGTGGCATCTGTGCCATAATGTATATGTGTGTTGCATGTATACACATTTTTATATTTGCCTACATATACTGCCTAGATGGTTTCTATCCTTTAGCTTTGTTCCCCACTGCTTATCAGGCCTGCTGTGCGCCTTTTTCTCCGCACGCCGCTCCCCCTCCCTGCAGTGTTCACGGTTCTGTTTGGGCATGAGTCCAGACACTCCATACTATAATAAAATAATACTGTTTCTCTTTTTTCTTTTCATATGTAAAAATGTGCTAGTTATTATATGTTGTTAAATTTGTAAAAACATATTGTGATATGTATTACCATAGAATCAATCGCTCCTGAGGAAGCGCTAACTTTAAAAGCGCGGAACATGTCAAGCTAAATCCTTTGACAAGAAAAAACGGACCTCCGCATCAGCATCACCCCAGATCTACAGGACCTAGTTCTATTTTCTATATACACCATTTATGCCAGTGATCAGTATAGAATATCTGGTTTTGTATACTTTTTATATGTGTCTACTTATGATATTATCAAGATTAATACATCTTACTGTTTGGGTGTTGTCTTGCTGATAAGAAGGTCTGATGTTGTTTACCACTTTACTAAATATATTTTGAGCATATGTAATCGCTGATTTATCGCGATTCGATATATATATATATATATATATATATATTTATTTTTTAAATAAAATACCCTTTTTTTTTTATATTTTGTAGTATATGTACTTTTGTGCCTATAAAGTCAGTTTCCCTTCCTAACATTTTCGCCTCCTTGACCCATTTCCAGCAAGTCTCAGGTCTAGGGGTTAACCCGACCAAATGCTCGGCCATGCCCATCCATCTACCTGATACGGTCCTAAGTGCCCTTAAAGACTCCTTCAAATTTTCCTGGGACCTTTCCTCCCTACAATACCTGGGGGTTAAACTCGCTCCAACGCTTAAACAACTATATACCTAAAATTACCCACAAGCCTTTAGCTATGTTAAAAACCTGTTCCTCCAATGGTCCAATTATAAAATCTCCTTTTTAGGCCATATCCAAGCTGTTAAAATGACCATATTGCCCAAACTGCTCTTTTTTTCCGCTCCTTACCATTATATGTCCCACGGGCCATCCTTGACAAACTCCAATCAGATCTACTCTCTTTTATTTGGAAAAAGAAAAAACCCAGATTGGGTCGTCTGGTGATGTACGGGGCCCGCTCGGGGGGTGGTCTGGGATGCCCGGACTTATGGAAGTATTTTCTTGCGGCCCGCTTGGTGCAAACTGCCCAATAGCAAGCTAATCCGACCTCCATTCCATGGCTACCATTCGAGAGAGTCTCGGTTGCCCCATACCACCTCCTGGGACTTTTGTGGTCTTGCTCCATCACTCATAGGGAGATTGCTTCACTGAATGCTATTGTGGGACAGTCCCTCTATCTTTGGTCTCTTTATGGGAAAAAATTCCAATTAAAATCAAGAGACCCACCTCTGGCTTCTTACCTGGGGGAACCCCTTTTCCCCCCCCAGCATTCCACCGACACTCCACTTTTGCTGAATGGACAGATAGAGGCCTTACTTTGCTGAAGGCTTTTATGCGTGATGCCTCCTTCTGCTCATTCTCACACCTGCAACAACATTATGCCATGGACCGGACTGTATTTTACCAGTTCCTCCAGATCAGACACTTTTACACTAGCAACTTTCAAGAGCTCTCTAGGACAACAAGCACACATTTTGAAGATTTATGTGAGGAGGCCTCCAGAGAGAGGGGCACTATTTCTAGTTTATACGGTTACTTAAATGACCACAACTTAGCCCCCAAAACGGCGGCGATGCTGGGCTGGGAGGCAGAGATTGAACAGGAGTTTGCGGTGGAGGACTGGCGAGACATGGTAGACAACATGCACAAGTGTACACGTTCTATCTCTGTAAAGAAGATGGTCCTTAAGTTGCACACCAGATGGTACTACACCCCGGATCGTCTGCACAGGATGTTCCCTCTGGTTCCCGACACATGTTTTAGAGGATGTCGGGCCAGGGGCACATTGCTGCACACGTTCTGGGCATGTGGTTCCCTGACTCATATTTGGACCAAGGCTGCCGACTTGATCCCAAGGATCACTGACGTTTCAGTGACCCTTACCTTTCAAATGTTCATCCTGTATGCTGATATACCTGGGGCTATTCCCCCTCGACAGAAACTGATACACACTCTCTTTAGTGCCATCCAATGGGCGATAGCGCTGAACTGGAAGTGTCCCTCGGTGCCATGGTCGCAAGTGCTGTCCCGCATGGAATCCATCAGATTGATGGAAAGGATCCATCACACCCTTATGGACACCATACATATTTTTGATGGCAAATGGAATAAATGGTCTGCCTTCCAGCTTAGTAATGCGTCTCAGGACCACTAAACACTACGTGCTGGGTTACAATATTTAATCAGAAGCAGTACACCTTATGAATGTCAAGCTATGTTACTTATTATTTTGGTTTTTGTCTTTTTCTTTTCCCCCTTTCTCATTTCCTTGGTTTCCTTATGTAAAATGTACCAGGTCTGTCTATGGACTTTGTTGATAAGCTGCTGAATTGGACGCATTATCTTTTCATTTGTTCGATTCTCCATTTTTTGAGTTGTACTTAAACTTGCTGATGTTATGCTCAACATGTTAAACTTCCTCTTGTACACGACCTGATGATTACCTGTACACTCTGTATTTGCACTGTTCTATGAAAATAATAAAAACGTTTGTAAACAAAAAAAAAAAGCATGACAGGACCTCTTAAATATGAGATCTGGGGGCAAAAAGACCTCAGATCTCATATTTACACTAAAATGCAATAAATAAAAAAATATGTTGTTTAAAAAAAAAAATGTCCCTTTAAGAGCTATAGGTGGAAATTACGTTTTGACATTGTTTCCGCCCTGCAATGGGATGGAGCCGGGTGGGGGCCATCTTCCCCTCACTCAGCTCCATACGACAGAGGGGAGAGGACGAGGGGCCCCTCTTCCGCCCGATAAAAGTGATCTCGCGGTGAACCCGCCGCTGAGACCACTTTTATCTAAAGGGGTACCGCCCACTGAAGAAGAGGATAATGGAGTTATGGCAGCTAGCTGCTGCTGCTATAACAACAATATTCCTCTTCAAAACGCCACTGTATAATGACGGTGGGCGGTCCGTAAGTGGTTAAATAAATGTAAAAATTCAAAAACCAAGAATTAAACACAGAAAAAAAGAAACAGTAAAAACAAACATTTTTTTCTCACACTGAATAGTGGGTAAATGCCAGAGATAGTAACATGGACTTCAAACCGAAGATCAAACATATTCATAGGAATGGCTTAAAGTGATATTAAAACTTTGGAAGTTTTTACACTAAAATAACAAACATGTCATACTTACCTGCTCTGTGCAGTGGTTTTACACAGAGCATCCCTGATTCTCCTCTTCCTGGGTCCCTGCTCCGGCGGTCCTGGCCACTCTTTCCGCTAAATGCCCCCAGAGCAAGCAGCTTGCTCTGGGGGAATTCAGGCTGGCTCACTCCTGAACTGTTGCTCTGCGTGTCTATTCACACACAGAGACACAGCTTGGCCTCGCCCCTCTCTGTCCTCATTGGTTCACTGGTTGTGATAGGGCCTACAAATTTAATAATCAGGGGTCATTCGCTAACAGGTTCCAGTTCTTATTCAGAATTTTTCTTAACTCTCCGTGTTTTTGGGAATAACATAGAATTACTCTTGTGTTCTTTGTTGATCCAAATAAAACTCCCTAGATTTACCCTGGGCCCTTCGATAAGCCTTTTTCAAAACTTTCTTGCTATAATGTCTTTTGAGGAGATGGTTTTGTAATAACCATGCCTGGATGACAAAATTCTCATCATGTCTACAGTTAGGTTACAAGCATAGGTGTTGCCCTTATGGTATACTCTAAGCCCAGGTTCACAGTGAACTGCGGGAATTTCACTCCTGCATGTCAGTCCCGATTTCTACTGTGATTTCACAGACATCTGTGTGAGTTTCTGCAAAGATGTCAATGCAAATTGCACCCTGAAATCCCAAAAAGTACTACAAAAACTACTGCTATTGGTGCGTCGCTGCAAATGCAGTGTCGCATAAATAAGGACGGTGCCATTGCCACCGATTTGACATGTCAAAACACAACAGTGAGAACCAGGGCTTAATACGTGATTGTGGATGGGCACTGCCAGTGTGCAATTTGGGTATTTGCTACAGGCATATGTTATTTTAACAGGCTAGCAGCCTAAAGCTTTGGTGTGGCTACATTAGCCAGTACATGAATAAACTTTGATGTTTTTATAAATGTGAGAATCATTTCTTGTATGAGTAGGCACCTTAATAATCCCTCGAACCCTTTGTGGCCACCCTTTATGATTGGCCACTATGGATGAGCCGAACACCCCCCTGTTCGGTTTGCACCAGAACCTGCGAACAGACCTAAAGTTCGTGTGAACTTTAGAACCCTATTAAAGTCTATGGGACTCGAACGTTCAAAATCAAAAGTGCTAATTTTAAAGGCTTATATGCAAGTTATTGTCATAAAAAGTGTTTGGGGACCTGGGTCCTGCCCCAGGTGACATGTATCAATGCAACAAAAACGTTTAAAAATTGACATTTTTCGGGAGCAGTGATTTTAATAATGCTTAAAGTGAAACAATAAAAGTCTAATATTCCTTTACATTTTGTACCTGGGGTGTGTGTATAGAATGCCTGTAAAGGGGCGCATGTTTTCCGTGCTTAGAACTGTCCCTGCACAAAGTGTAATTTTTGCAGGGAAAAAAAGTCTTTTAAAATCACTCGTGGCAATAATGAATTGTCGGCTCCCGTAATAGAGAGAACAGTCATTGAAAGTCATTGATAAAAAAAAAAAAAAATATATATGCATGGGGTTCCCCCCAAATTTAATTACCAGGCCCTTTAGGTTTGGTATGTATATTAAGGGGAACCCTGGGTCAAATTAAAAAAAAAATGATGTGGGATTCCCCCCAAAAATCCATACCAGACCCTTTATCCGAGCACGCAACCTGGCAGGCCGAAGGTATGGATTTTAAGGGGAACTGCACGCCAAATAAAAAAAAAATGGCGTGGAGTTCCACCCAAAAATCCATACCAGACCCTTTATCCGAGCACGCAACCTGGCAGGCCGAAGGAAAAGAGGGGGGGCGAGAGAGAGCCCCTCCCTCCTGAACCATACCAGGCAACATGCCCTCAACATTGGGAGGATGCTTTGGGGGTCCGTGACCCCTCAAAGCACCATGTCACCATGTTGATGGGGACAAGGGCCTCATCCCCACCACCCTGCCGGTGGTTGTGGGGGTCTGCGGGTGGGGGGCTTATCAGAATCTGGAAGCCCCCTTTAACAAGGGGACCCTCAGATCCTACCCCCCCTGTTTGAATTGGTAAGGGGGTACAAAAGTACCCCTACCATGTCACAAGGAAAGTGTAAAAAAATGTAAAAAACACACTGACACCGTTGGGATAAGTCCTTTATTAAAAAATAAAAAATAAAAAAAAGATTCCAGTTCGACTCGAAGCTCATCCCTATTGGCCAGTATTTTTCAAAAAATTTAGAATATCTATGTTAATGGTACACTTTCTTACTTATCTTACTGTTATGCTAATTCACAACTAAATGAGGGCTGAATGTGTATTTGTAACAAGAAGTCATTTTCAATGAGTTCATAACTCTGTCCGATTTTGTTCATGAAGCAAAGCAATGTGATGGCTGACTGTGAATTAATATAGCCAATATAGTCAATTCAAGGGTTATAGAGCTAAATTAGGTTACAGTAGCTGTATGATTACATTTGTTTAAACAAAAGGATTAGATTTTTCCAAAACACAACTTTTAGAAATATATATTCCATTATATCTGGCTTTTTTCTATCTGCTTGCCTATATGGGGTCCTTAAAAGGTTTGCAATTAGCAGGTAAGGTCTCTACACCTCTGTTATCAACACTATTAACAATTCACAAAAAAATGCTTTTACAATAGAATCGTACTCAATATATTGAAGCATTATAAATAGTACAATACGTAGATATACAAGTACAGTATGCTATGTTACATCGAGCACATGATAAAAGTATCTGCTGCACTGTTTATCCCAGTTTATATTCAAAAGAATACATCCATTTTCACTGAAAAGTAAGCATACCTCATATAGCAGCCTTTGGTGCAAACACATACACAAAATTATTACCCATGAAGCAGAAAGCACCCAATGGGACTTCCAGGCAGAAAGAACAGAATTTATAATATAAAACTGCATGCAGGGAACTGGACAGACCACTAGGGACAAAAGGGATGTGAAATAAATCGATATAGTAATGTAATTTGTAATATTACAGTGTACTGTATATGTATTGTGTGTTTTACTTTTTGAATTTGGCGCCGTTCTCCGCCCCCATGCGTTGCAACGCTCATGATAGATTGAGCAGAGGACGTCTCGCACACAGAGCGGGAGGACATCGCAGGATCCTGGGGACAAGGTAAGTAACCTCTTCCTGGCTCCTGCGATGCAATACCGAGTATGGCTCCGGGTTACCGCTTTTGGTACTGAAAATCCACCCCGTGCCACACTCGGGAATACCGCCAGGGGGGTTAAAGCATGTTATACAGCACAATGCTTGTGCTGTGTCATTTGGCCCCCTGTAACATCTGAAATACCTGGCTGATCCTGCCTGGTTCTGCCCTCCCCCTTATTAACTAACTATGGTTTATTATGGCTGCTGAGCCCTGACACCGTGGTCAGTTTACATGCCTCCGTCATCTACTCTCTTCTCTGTCCTCCTCTGTGTTCTCCTCCATCTTCTCCCCCCTCCCCGCCCTGCTTGTCAGCTCTGTGTACATGCCCACCCCCTCCTGCTGCTGATATTACTGTTCAATTTTTTCACCATCCTCTCTGTTTATTAATGTAATCTGCTCCTGTGTCTGTGTTATAAAGAAATGCAGTTATATACCTGTTTTCAGATCATGTGACCCACTTCCGCTCTTCTTCTCCCTTCCTGACTGACGTCCGCGGGGGATCCTCGGCCCTGGCTGCTGCAGCTGTCAGGCCGAGAGAGGAGAGAGCTAGCGGGTAACGTGAGTGCCAACCGGCGCTCTCAAAACAGGTATATAGCTGCATTTTTTTTATAAGGCACGGACACAGGAGTAGATTACATTAATAAACAGAGAGGATGGTGTAAAGTTTACTTAGTGGGTTAACAACCACTTTAAATACAATGTAAAATATGGGGTTCAGTCAGCGCAAGACGATATACATAAACTCACAAAATTAAAGCAGCTGTACACTAAAAGGTCAATATATGAAAATCCTTCTGAACATGTAATAGGTAAATAACAGTTCAGCGCTAAGAATATATACAGAAACAAAATAACAGATTGCTCATAGCATAAAATGTTAAAAAGTCCCCTTTGATATAAAGAATGGATATAAAAGTTGACAGAAAAGATCTCCTCAGCGGTGATAAGGATGTTCATAGACATTCATGTGATATCTTCTAATCAGTAATTCCTGCACCAGCTAGCCAAACCGCTCACCTCAATCACTAGACCCCTGAGCTAACAGATGGGTCAAACAGGCGTTCGCCACTTAAAGTGGTCACAGATGGAAGCTTAAATGTACAGATGAATAAGATACAAAGTCCAACCACTTTTAACAACCGCACGTTGTCACTCTTAAATTCCAACCGTAGTACCATGAAAAAAAACAATGAAAAAATATATAGTGCACACTGTGTGGCTAAAATACTCTCGTTTTATTCATAAAAATTAAGTACTCACATAAAAAGCACTGTAACCCCAGTGCTAGGATGAATGGCATGTAGTATTGTCGGTATATATAGGTGGATAAGGTGGCTGCAGTGACGTCACAAAGTCCTCTCGTAAATACAATGGCTGCATTTTGCAGCTAGTCCCATACACACTTTTATAACCAAAATCTAAACTATATCTCAAGCTAAATCTGCAAATCTGTTTTACTCTATTTAATCTCATACAGCTCACAAACCACCTAATCATTGTAATTGTCTTTCACTTTGGAGGTTATTTACTAAAGGCAATTCCACTTTGCACTATAAGTGCACTGCAAGTGCACTTGAAAGTGCACTTGTAAGTAAAGTCGCTGTAAAGTATTTTAGCTTGCACATGATTGGATGATAAAATCAGCAGAGCTTCCCCTTATTTCAGATCTACCCCTTATATTTAGAGAGACTGCACTTCCAAGTGCAGTTTCAGTGCACTTTCAAGTGCACTTGCAGTGCACTTGTAGTGCAAAGTGGATTTGCCTTTCATAAATAACTCTCATAGTTACATAGTTGGTGAGGTTGAAAAAAGAGTCCATCAAGTCCAACCTGTGTGTGTGTTTTTGTCAGTATTACATTGTAAATCAGTGTTATGGTCACTCAGGTGCCTATCAAATAGTTTTTTTAATTATCTATGCTCCCTGCTGAAATCACTGTCTGTGGAAGAGAATTCCACATCCTTACCGCTCTTACAGTACCTGTACAAGAACCCTCTACGCAGTTTAAGGTTAAACCGCTTCTCTTCTAATTTTAAATATAGCCGCAAGTCTTTTTAAACTCCCTTTCATTGAAGAGTTGTATCCCTATTGTGGGGTCACCTGTATGGTATTTCTACATTGAAATCATATCCCCTCTCAAGCATCTCACCTTAGAGGGAATAAGTTCAGTGCTTGCAGTCTTTCCTCGTAGCTGAGATCCTCCAGTCACTTAATTAGCTTTGTTGCCCTTCTCTAGACTCTCTCCAGTTCCAGCACATCCTTCCTGAGGACAGGTGCCCTGAACTGGATGGCATACTACAGGTGCAGCTGGGCCAGAGTCTTGTAGAGTGGGAGAATTATCATTTTATCTCTTTTTAATGCATGCTAAAGTTCTGTTGGCTTTGCTTGGAGCAGCTTGGCATTGCATGCCATTGCTGAGCCTGTCATCTACTAGGACCCCCAGGTCCTTTTCCATCCTAGATTCCCCCAGAGATTCACCTCCTAGTGAGTAGATTGCATTCATGTTTTTGCTACCCATATGCATTATTTTAAATTTTTCTACATTGAACCTCATTTGCCATGTAGCTGCACACCCCATTCATTTGTTCAGATCTTCTTGTAAGTTTTCCACATCCTGCAGAGAAATGATTGCCCTGCTTCGTTTAGTATCATCTGTAAATACTGAGATTGAGCTGCTTATCCCATCCTCCAGGTCGTTTATGAATAAATTAAATAGGATTGGTCCCAGCACAGAACCCTGGGTGACCCCAATTTCCACACCGGACCAATCCGAGTACTCCCCATTTATCATTACCCTCTGAACTCGCCCCTGTAGCCAGTTTTCAATCCATGTACTCATCATTTGATCCATGCTGACAGCCATTAGTTTGTACAGTAAACGTTTATGGGGAACTGTATCAAATGCCTTTTCAAAATCCAGATACACCACGACTACAGGCCTTCCTTTATCTAGATGGCAGCTCGCCTCCTCACAATAGGTTAATAAATTGGTTTGGCAAGAGCAATTCTTTATGAATCCATGCTGATTAATGCTAATGATACCATTCTCATTACAAAAATATTGTATATAGTCCCTTATCATCCCCTCCAAGAGTTTGAAAACTATTGACCTTAGGCTAACTGGTCTGTAATTCCCTGAGATATATCTTGGTCCTTTTTTAAATATTGGTGCTACATTGTTTTTTTTGTCCAATCTTCTGGTACCATACCAGTCAGTAAAAGTTAGTAAAAATTAGGAACAATGGTCTGGCAATTACTTGACTGAGTTCCTTAAGGACTCTCGGGTGCAAGCCATCTGGTACCGGTGACTTATTAATGTTTTTCAAGTCTATTCCAAATTCTATCCTTTGTTAGCCATGAGGGTGCTTCCTGTGACGTGTCATGAGGATAAACAGTCTTGCAGTCTTGGTTATGTAATCCCGTTTCCCTCGTGAAGACTGAGGAGAAGAAAAAAATCAAAACCTTTGCCATCTCTCCATCTTTTGTAACCAGATTCCCTTCATCATTCTTTATGTGGCCAATTTGATCTGACCTCCCTCTTACTATTTATATACTTAAAGAATGTCTTGGGATTTTTTTTACTCTCCTCTGCTATGTGCCTCTCATGTTCTATCTTAGCCACCCTGATTGCACCCTTACAATTTTTTTTTTTTTACAATGTATGCTTTTGATCAAATTTTATTGAAAATTGTTACCTGCTCTTGTTCTGAAGAAATTGTTATAATCCTTACTGTGTCCTATTTCAAAACAACTGCCAACTGGGTCTGGAGGGGGATGTGGAATGAGAGGGGAGACCCTGATTACTATATCAGGAAAGAAGGGATATTCCTATATATGCAGCCCAGGGCTCCCATGTGAGCCTGAATTTCTCTGAGGAATCCAAGATCGCACTGGCTATTTTTTCCTGCGCCATTATCCAGGAGATTTTTTGTTTGGTCTGGCGCAAGGAGACCGAGGGAGATTTCCATGAGTGTGCCAGTGTAATCTTGGCTCCCAGGAGAATAAAGTGGATTAGGACATGTGTCAGTTTAGGAACATTCGGAATTCGCATGTTAAGGAGGGCTGTGGCGGGTTCTTGCTTAATTGCATACCCCGTGGTCTTGCGAATGAGACTGAAAATGTTGTTCCAGTATCCCCTGATTTTGGGGCATTCCCAAAATGTGTGAAGGAGGGAGCCTATTAGGCTGCAACCTCTGAAATAGAGTGGGGAGGACTGGGGAAAGAGTTTGGTGAGACGGGTAGGGAACAGTTACCAGTGGGAAATGACTTTGAGGTCTGCTTCCAGAAGGGAACTATTAAGTAAACCCCTGTAGGAGCGGGCAAAATTTGAGTGCCAGGTATCCAGGTCCCAATAAAATTGGAGGTCACGCTCCCGCTTCAACATGTAATTCGCTTTTCCCAGGGGGTCAGCTAACGCTAAGGGAAATTCCCCCCTCACTTCCATAGCTGAAGAGCACCAAAGCTCATATGGAGTTACTGACAGTGGGGTTTCAAAGCTTTTCCACACCCTGTGAAGAAAATGTGAAAGCTGGTTGTAACGGAAAGTCTCTGAGGAAGGCATGTCCAATTTGGAGATAATTTGAAATACAAATGTGAACAAATAATGATAACAATTGTATGTGATTCACTGGAAATCACATAAAAAAAACATATATTAAATGTGTTTTTCTATTGGTGCAATAAGACTCATGTGAACCAGAAACCAAACAGTATCATCTAAATGGGTTCTGTTATACTAAATAATAAATAGAACACACAAATGACCAGAAGAACAGTCTCGACTTGGTAAGACCACTCAAGGCAATGTTTTATACAGCAGTCCTGTGAGACTGCTATCTATACAGTTCTGAAAACATTCATATGAAGTGAGCGTTGTTTAACCCCCCGGTCCCTAAATCACCGTTCGTTTTTAGGGATTTGGTTTTAGGCGATTTGGATAAATTACCCCCGAAAAAAATGTTTAATGATCCCAATCTAAAAATTGGACTTAAACAATTATGTGAGAGGAAAGAACTCATCATCCGCCCTGCGGATAAGGGCAGAGGGATAGTCGTCCTTGATAAGGACGACTACCACTCCGAAATGATGAGGATTCTAGGAGATGGGGAAACATACACACGCATCACAAAAAAAAAAAACACTACAGAATACAAAAAAACTCTGACAGATCTGATTGACACAGGGTTTAACCACTTTAAGACCAGCCTCGTTTTGGATTTTAGGTGTTTACATGTTTAAAACAGTTTTTTTTGCTAGAAAAAAACTTAGAACCCCCAAACATTATATATTGTTTTTTTTCTAACACCCTAGAGAATAAAATGGCGGTCGTTGCAATACTTTTTTTCACACCGTATTTGCGCAGCGGTCTTGCAAGCGCACTTTTTTTGGAAAAAATTCACTTTTTTGAATATAAAAATAAGACAACAGTAAAGTTAGTCCAATTTTTTTATATATTGTGTAAATTGATACCTAACATGTCACACTTCAAAATTGCGCCCGCTCGTGGAATGGCACCAAACTTTTACCCTCAAAAATCTCCATAGGCGACGTTTAAAAAATACTACAGGTTTCATATTTTGCGTTACAGAGGAGGTCTATGGCTATAATTATTGCTCTCGCTCTACCGATCGCGGCGATACCTCACATGTGTGGTTTGACCACCGTTTTCATATGCGGGCGCTACTCACCTATGCGTTCACTTCTGCGCACGAGCTCGTCGGGACGGGGCGCTTTAAAAAAATTTTTTTTAGTTTTTCATATTTATTTTTCTTGATTTTATTTATTTTTACACTGTTTTTTAAAAAAAATTAATTGGCTCACTTTTATTCCTATTAGAAGGAATGTAAACATTCCTTGTAATAGAAAAAAGCATGACAGGTCCTCTTAAATATGAGATCTGGGGTCAAAAAGTCCTCAGATCTCATATTTGGACTTCAATGAAAAAAAAAAAAAATGTCATTTAAAAAAATGACATTTGAAAATTCCTCTTTAAGAGGTATGGGCGGAAGTGACGTTTTTGACGTCGCTTCCGCCCTCCTATGGTATAGAGATGAGTGGCGGCCATCTTAGCGTCACTCATCTCTATGCACAGGAGGGGAAAGGACCCGATCGCCTCCGCCGCTGCCGACGGTTCCGGTAAGTGGCGGAAGGCGAAGGAGAGCGGCGGGAGGGGGGGGCACCTCTCCCGCCGCCGATAACGGTCATCTTGCGGCGAATACGCCGCAATGACCACCATTATCGGAATGCCGACTGGCGCCTGAAGAGATGGATATCTCGGTTGTGGCAGCAGCTGCTGCCGTTACCGAGATATCCCTCTTCAAGAAAGGGACGTACATCGTCGTGCGCCGGTCGGAAAGTGGTTAATATGGGTATATTGGACAAAGAAGAGAAAAATTATCTTATCCCCCTGGTCCGAAGGATACCGATAATGTATTACCTACCTAAGGTGCATAAAAATATCGTAAATCCCCCAGGCCGCCAGATTATCAGCGGGATAGATTCCATCACTTCTCACATCGGAAAGTATATAGATTTCCACTTACAGCCAATGGTGAAAACAATATCATCGTACTTAAAATATACAATAGACACTATTACCAAGTTGCAGCAAATACAATATAGTGAAGACCTCCTTCTTGTGACCGCTGAGGTCACAGCGCTATATACCAGTATACCTCACACTTTGGGCTTGGCGGCAGTTGACCTGTTTCTATCTAGAAATAGAACCATTCCGGGAACTCAGAAAAAGGTTTATTATGGACCTGTTACAATTTGCCACCAGACATAATTTCTGGTTCAACAAGGAGTTCTACCTTCAAGAAAAGGGTGTTGCCATGGGGGCAAAGTTTGCCCCCATCTTGGCCAATATCTTTATGGCTAAGTGGGAGGAGGATGTCGTCTATGCTCAAAATCTACCACAAATAGCCCTTTGGGCTAGATACATAGACGACATCCTCCTCCTGTGGAGAGGCAGTAGAGAATCTCTGGAAAACTTTATGACATTCCTCAACACTAATCAGATGGGCATTCAGCTAACCTATGAGGCTAGTGTCTCTATGATACACTTTCTGGATTTGGAGATATCCGTTGCGGAAGGTCGACTTGTCACCAAGACATTTTTCAAAGTGACCGACCGCAACGGATACATCCCAATAGACAGTTGCCATCATTCAGTTTGGCTAAAATCAATTCCTCACAGCCAGATTACACGCATTCGACGCAACTGCACTTATTTGCCCGATTTTTTCCAACAAGCACAAACCCTTGAAATCAGATTTGAGGAGAAGGGATATGATTCTTTGGGTATAGACAGGGATATTAGAGAAGTCTCTTTGCTAGATAGAGAACAACTTTTTAGGGACCATCCAGTTAAAACACAGGACTCTCGCCATAAATGGTCACTTTTAACCACTTTTTCAGTGCAGCATAAACAAATTAAGGACATAGTCTCCAGGCACTGGAAGGTCCTAAAGAAAGATAGAGTCTTGGGACCTCTTTTGCCAGAAAAAGCAGGGGTGATCTATAGGGGAGCTCCATCTCTTGGGGGACAAATTGCTCCTAGTGTTCCGGACCCCCCCAAAATCCCCTCTTTTTTTCACAATATGAAGGGTTTCTTCCCCTGCCGTCGGTGTAATGTTTGCTCATATAACACATGTGGAAAAAAGAAAACGGAAACCTTTGTCTCCAGCTCCACTGGAAGAGAATATCAAATGAAACATTTGCTGATCTGCCAAACTAAATACGTTGTATACCTCATTACATGTCCCTGCAGCAAACAGTATGTGGGCAGGACCATTCGTACGGTTGCCATCAGGTGCAATGAGCATATAGCGGGCATAAAGAAGGGCCGTACTGACCATAATGTTCCCAGGCACTATCTCTTGCATCACAATCGAGACCCAAAAGGAACCAAATTCCAGGTGATCGACAAATTTGTCCCTCATTGGAGGTGTGTCCAAGTTGGAGACTTTTTGGATATACCAGCTAAGGAGTTATGCACCTTATGGACTTAATATAGACTGGGACATAAACGCATTTATTTATAGATCATAAAGTATTGCGATAATAATTTATCTGTCCCTGTCTATATACAGTACGTACCTATCACAACACATTTAGGGATGGATAGACATTTCACATTTTTTATATTTAATTTCACAATCTTTGGATAGTTTTTCGACCTGGTTAAGCCCACAAAGCTACCTTCCAACTGTGTCCACCTTTACTCGGGTTTACTATGCGCATATTTACATGTTATTAATCCAAAACATCTATCAAATATGGGATACCCCTCTACAACATAGATCTCTCTTGCAGGCTGTTATTGGACGATCTATGGGGTTGAGATAAATATTTGAGATTGGGATAATATTGAAATTAATTGATTAACAATGTTATCTGGCTTTGTAACTTACCATGTAGGGTCTGGGGTGTGGATTTCCACTTTCATCATTCCCTGACACAAGGTTGTCATAGAATCAGTTTTTTTCCATTCTAAATAATATTCCCTCTATGAAATGGGATATTGACACTCGTTTCATCTTTATTAAAATTACTAAGTCTACTTATTTGATTTAAACAGGGATTGACATGTTCTCCCTGGATTTAAATTGACCCTTTAATTTCTATTGCTGTATCTATTTATGAGTGCTTTCCATTGCCCACAAGGTTTTTTTCTTCTAGCCATGTTTGCATACATTGGCTAGGTTAGGATAGACAAATTAAAGTCAATGGATGCCCATCTATATTGGTTCAAAATCCCTCTTGTTTATCCTTCTTGAAGCGGTAACCTTGGTTCCCTTGACGCACTGACGTCGACATACCATGGTTCATCAAGATTACGCTAGGCTGTCTGCGTTTCAGATGACAGAGGTGCGCGGCCACGTGATTGATCAGTCATACCAATCCCTTTATGCTCAGAAGGGGATGGGCCAAATGGGCCAATCACGACTCGGGATGCTTAATGAATCTGAGGCTTGGTCTCGTTTGAAACCAAGGAATTGTAAATTATACATGGACTCCATTGAAACGCACGCTGGGGAATGCCGGAAGTGGGAATTTACATGCTATCACAGGAGATGATACTCAAATTGTTTTGTATAGTGTGTATATATAAAGTGCAAGGGGTGACTGGCAGACATGTACCCAAGTCGAAGTCTATCTCAGATGAAACTAGTAGGGTGAGATGCTTGCCTGAGCCACCTACATCCTTGCGTTTACATTTTAAACTTTTATGAATTTTATATGTACTTGTTTGGATTGGAAAACATTTTTTTACAAATAAAATTCCATACCAACTCAGATTCACACTATGAGGAGTTGCCTCTTGTTTTTTTCCGTTTTCTCCTCCTGAGCTACCTATGGTGAAGATCACGATCGGGCCCCCCGGTATTCTCTTTTGGTTACCCACAATCGGATCCTGGTGAGTAAAAGGGTGTCATTCTACTCAGAAAAACCCTCCAGAGGATACAGCCGGCTGTGACACAGCCCCTGCAAGTCCGGTGATTCCAGCACACGCTCGTTTGACACACCTGGTGAAAGGTTTGTGAGTCCACCTGCTCTGGTAAGAGTACCTTTATCATTACCATTGTATGAGTTTATGGGAAGAATTTCTCTAGAAACAACCAAACCGATCTAAACCCATGATTATTTAGGAATTACAAGTGTTGCCATCACCTATTTCCTTGCAATTTTACCTGCACAGTTTTATATTCACCATCTAAAATTCAGTGGACTGTATTATAGAGACGGACATTTTCTTTATTTATATATATGTTTTTACGCTCCCTTCATATAAATGTTTTTAGAACTGTATAGATAGCAGTCTCACAGGACTGCTGTATGAAACATTGCCTTGAGTGGTCTTACCAAGTCGAGACTGTTCTTCTGGTCATTTTTGTGTTCTATTTATTATTTAGTATAACAGAACCCATTTAGATGATACTGTTTGGTTTCTGGTTCACATGAGTCTTATTGCACCAATAGAAAAACACATTTAATATATGTTTTTTTTATGTGATTTCCTGTGAATCGCATACAATTGTTATCATTATTTGTTCACATTTGTATTTCAAATTACCTCCGTTTTTTCGGGAGACCTTCACAGCTTCACTTGATATATAGGTGTGCTGGTATACTCATGCACAATCACTTATTTTTTGTGTGATTAGCTTTCACATAAGCACGCCTTCTCTGGTCCTAATTACCCACTTCCAGAGATCTTTATTAGTCATGTCACCTGATATGTTCTAATATCACACTCATAAAAAGAGTGTCTCTCCATAATTATATCTGCCACACATTGCTTGCTTGTGGGATCACATTCCCTGCGTAGCCCTATGTGAAGCAGGGACATATGGTCTTATAGAGCTGCACTATCTATCTTTTACTTTTTCCATACAATTGTGTCTAACTGCTGTGCTAGCAGCTAAAATCAATTAGGTTTGTCGCAGTATTTTTCCTTATTTTCATGTCCAATTTGGAGATGCAATGTTTGAGAGAGAAGGGGCCATTGCTGTTAAAGAATTGACCAATTCTATAAAGGCCCTTATCGAACCACCACTGAAAAGCCTTGATATCTAGACCCGGGGGAAATTGAGGGTTGTGAAATATGTGTGCCAGGGGGTGCCAGTCAGAGACCAACGATTGTTTTTTGTGCAGAGTATCGCAAAGCGCCAAAGTATGTGACAATGTTGGGGAAAGGATCGGGGTCTTTCTTTTTGTGGTCTCCAAGTAAGAAAGTCTAGAGTGTGGTTAGGTGTTGCCTGCTTTTCTATATCCACCCAGTCCGGTTTTGGACCCTAATAAATGACAGAATATTGACAGTTGGGCAGCTTGATAGTACCACCAAAGACTAGGCAGTCCCAAACCCCCTTTCTTCATCAATCTATAGAGGACTGTCTTAGGGAGGAGATGGCCCTTTCCTCCCCAGATAAAGCTTAAAATGGCTGACTGGAATTTGTCAAGGAGGCGCTTAGTAATGGGGATGGGAAGAGAGCGGAATAGATATAAGATCTTGGGTAGTAGGGTCATCTTAATTGCGTTTACACATCCCAGCCATGACATTTTATAGAGAGACCATTGCGCAAGGTCTTCTGATAACCTCTTGATTAAAGGGCGGTAATTATGGCGGAATAATAGTTTGATCTTGGGGGTGAGTTGAATACCTAGGTAAGGGAGGGATGAGGTGCTCCAAGCGAAGGGAGAATGAGTTTTAATTCTGTCTACTAGATCCTGGGGGGTAGATAAGTTAAGGGCAATAGATTTGGACATGTTGACTTGAAGTCCTGACATAGCACCAAATTTTTGGAAGGGTAGAGATGAGTGTGGCAGTTATGAACAGCAGAACGTCATCTGCAAAAAGGGCACATTTGTGGATTTTTTAGCCGCATTGTACTCCATGAATATCCAGGTGTTGTCTAATAGCTAAGGCCAAAGTTTCTATTGCGATGGCGAATAGAACAGGGGGGAGGGGGCAGGCCTGTCTGGTGCCTTTTAGGATAGGGAATTGTTCGGAGAGATGTCCTTGCATTTTAACCTGGGCTTTTGGGGAGAAGTAAAGGGATGACAGGGTTTTAAGAAATTCCGGGCCAAAGTCCCATTTCTTGAGGGTGGTGAACAGATAAGGCCATGTGACCATGTCAAAGGCCTTTTGGAGGTCTATGGAGAGGATATATCCAGATTGGGGGGAGTTCCCTTCCCAAGAGGATTGCATGAGGGAAATTAAGTCTACTGCTCTTCTAATCTGGTCCGGCCCCTGTCTCCCGGGGATAAAGCCCACCTGATCTTTATTTATGTATTTTCCAATAAACGAGGCCATCCTATTCGCTAAAATTTTGGCCATAATTTTCAAATCATTGTTTATTAAAGAGATTGGCCTGTAGTTGCCGACTTCGCTAGAATCTTTGCCTTGTTTAGGAATAACCGATATGTATGCAAGGTTGTACGCTGGCTCCGGAGGGGAGCCCTCTGAGAGGGAGTTAAAGAGCCGGACCAGATGAGGAGAGAGGACCTCTGAGAAGGTTTTATAATACCGTGACGAGAAACCGTCAGGGCCGGGAGCTGAGTCTGTTTTGAGGCTCTTGATGACATCCTGGACTTCCTCAATCCAGAAGAGGGAGTCCATGACATCACGGTGGGAGTCTAAGAGTCTGGGGATGTCTATCTCCTCCAGAAAAGCATCAATGGAGGCAGGACTGCTCGGGTTGAAGGATGAGTACAGGTTTGAGTAAAAAACCTGGAAGGTCTCAAGAATTTTACGTTGGTTCTGAGTAAGCGTTCCTGACAGGGATTTGATCTTGGGTAAAGAGTATGTTCTAATTTTGGGAGAGAGTCTTGCTGCCAGCTGTGGACCTATTTTGTCGGCTTGTAGGTAGAACCATCCGCTTAGCCAGCTTAAGTGTTTGGTAGCATTGGACGTCAGGGCTAGGTTTAGGGCGACCCGGGAGGCTTCTAAATTTGCCAATGTGACGGGAGTGGGGTTGCTTTTGTGGGCTTTACTGAGTGACTTAAATTCACGTTCAAGTTTATCTACATCTACCCTCCTTTCCCGTTTCAGTTTGGAAGCAAGTTGGATTATTTTTACCCTTTGTGTGCATCCCAAAAAGAGCTTGGGGATATATCGCCAGTGTCATTAAGGAGGAAAAATTCCTGAATGTCTTTTTCGAGCCTTTTTCGAGCCTGGAGCAATTGGTTGGAGAGAAGGGTTTTGCTTAGGCGCCACTGGGGGGGACCGGGAGGGGTAAGAGAGCTAGTTATTCTCAGAGTCACCAGGGAGTGGTCTGACCAAGGGACATCGTGGATGTCCGCATGAGTCGCAGTGTGTATCTCCGAATTGGGGATGAATATATGGTAAATTCTGGCGTATGTTTTGTGCGGTGCTGAATAGTGCATGAAGTCTTTGGCTGTAGGATTTAGTTCTCTCCAGGAGTCAATCAGACCTCTGTCGTGGAGAAGGCGTGTGATTCTAAGGCTCTGTTTAGTTTTTTTTTAAGGTGGGGCTTGTCTTGGGTTGATTTACCAAGCATATGATCGAATGTGATGTTGGAATCCCCCCTAGGATGATTCTGCCTTCCAAATGTAGGGAAAGGGCGGAGAGCATGGAGGCGAAGAAACATGCTTGACCCTGGTTAGGGGCATAGTTACATAGTTAGTTAGGATGAAAAAAGAGTCCATCCAGTTCAACCACAAATAAAAAAAAAAATAAATATATATATCATACAATCCCATATACCCCATTCTATAGCCACAGTTGATCCAGAGGAAGGCAAAAAAAAAAACAGCAGAGCATTCTCCAATTTGCTAAAGCAGGGGAAAAAATTCCTTCCTGATCCCCCGAGATTTTCCCCGGATCAACTTTACCTATAAATATCGAATTTCAATTAATTTGAACGAAATTATTATAGCAGATATAACGAATGAATTCGAATGACAAAGTGTCATTTTTGCAGAAAAAAAAAAAGCGTAGGGGTCCCCCCAAATTCAATAACCAGGCCCTTCAGGTCTGGTATGGATATTAAGGGGGACCCCAGCCAAAAAAAAATAAAAAAAATGGCGTGGGGTCCCCCCAAATATCCATACCAGACCCTTCAGGTCTGGGATGGATTTTAAGGGGGAACCCCGGCCAAAAAAAAAAAAAAAATGGCGTGGGGTCCCCCTCAAAAACAATACCAGACCCTTTATCCGAGCACGCAACCTGGCAGGCCGCAGGAAAGGAGGGGGGGACGAGAGCGGCCCCCCCTCCCGCCTGAACCGTACAGGCCACATGCCCTCAACATTGGGAGGGTGCTTTGGGGTCCCCCCCAAAGCACCTTGTCCCCATGTTGATGAGGACAAGGGCCTCATCCCCACAACCCTGGCCGGTGGTTGTGGGGGTCTGCGGGCGGGGGGCTTATCGGAATCTGGAAGCCCCCTTTAACAAGGGGACCCCCAGATCCCGGCCCCCCCCCTGTGTGAAATGGTAAAGGGGTACAAAAGTACCCCTACCATTTCACCAAAAAAAGTGTCAAAAATGGTAAAAATGACAGGAGACAGTCTTTGACAATTCCTTTATTAAAATCTTCTTTCTTCTTTCTTCTTTCTTCTGGTCTTCCTTTCTTCATCTTCTCCTTCCGTCATCTTCTTCCATCTTCTTCTTCCTTCGATTCGCTTCTTCTTCCTCCGGTCTTCTCGTCCTTCTCGTCCGGCGTCGTCCTTCTCGTCCGGCATCGTCGTCTCTTCTCGCAGGCCGCTCCTCGCAATGGGAGGCTCCCGCTCTGTGAGGCTCCGCTCCGGGTGACAGGTCTTTTATAACGAAGGCACCTGGTGACCCCGCCCCCTCTGACGCACGGGGACGTCATGTGGAATTCCCTATGGCTTTCCCCATGACGTCAGAGGGGGGGCGGGGTCACCGGGTGCCTTCGTTATACAAGACCTGTCACCCGGAGCGAAGCCTCACAGAGCGGGAGCCTCCCATTGCGAGGAGCGGCCTGCGAGAACAGACGACGATGCCGGACGAGAAGGACGACGCCGGACGAGAAGGACGAGAAGACCGGAGGAAGAAGAAGCGAATCGAAGGAAGAAGAAGATGGAAGAAGATGCCGGAAGGAGAAGATGAAGAAAGGAAGACCAGAAGAAAGAAGATTTTAATAAAGGAATTGTCAAAGACTGTCTCCTGTCATTTTTACAATTTTTGACGCTTTTTTGGTGAAATGGTAGGGGTACTTTTGTACCCCCTTACCATTTCACACAGGGGGGAGGCCGGGATCTGGGGGTCCCTTGTTAAAGGGGGCTTCCAGATTCCGATAAGCCCCCCGCCCGCAGACCCCCACAACCACCGGCCAGGGTTGTGGGGATGAGGCCCTTGTCCTCATCAACATGGGGACAAGGTGCTTTGGGGGGGACCCCAAAGCATCCTCCCAATGTTGAGGGCATGTGGCCTGGTACGGTTCAGGCGGGAGGGGGGGGCGCTCTCGTCCCCCCCTCCTTTCCTGCGGCCTGCCAGGTTGCGTGCTCGGATAAGGGTCTGGTATGGATTTTATGGGGGACCCCACGCCATTTTTTTGGGCTAGGGTTCCCCTTAAAATCCATCCAGACCTCAAGGGTCTGGTATGGATTTTGAGGGGGACCCTACGCCATTTTTTTTTTTTTTTTGGCTGGGGTCCCCCTTAATATCCATCCCAGACCTGAAGGGCCTGGTTATTGAATTTGGGGGGACCCCTACACATTTTTTTATCAATGACTTCAATGAATGACAGTTCTCTGTATTACGGATCCAACAATTCATTTGCCGGCAATAGCTGCGACTCGTGATTTTAAATAGTTTTTTTTTTTTTGCAAAAATGACACATTGTACAGAGACAGTTCTCTATATTAGATATACTGAATCTCGAATTATTCGAAGCATTCGTTATATCCTCTATTATAATTTCTTTCATATTAGTTGAAATTACATATTTGTTAGTTACAATACAACATTCGAATTGTTCTCTGTATTACGGGAATCGGCAATTAGCCGCGAGTGATTTTAAATGTCTTTTTTTCCTGCAAAAATGACACATTGTACAGAGAGAGTTCTAAACACGGGAAACCTGCGCCCTTCTATATACTATATACTATATACTCTATAGTATGTCTATGAAGGGGGGGCATGTTTCCCGTGTTTAGAACTCTCTCTGTACAATGTGTCATTTTTGCAGGAAAAAAAGACATTTAAAATCACTCGCGGCTAATTGCCGATTCCCGTAATACAGAGAACAATTTGAATGTTGTATTGTAACTAACAAATATGTAATTTCAACTAATATGAAAGAAATTATAATAGCGGATATAACGAATGCTTCGAATGATTCGAGATTCAGTATATCTAATATAGGGAACTGTTCCTGCAGTGTCATTTTTGCAGGAAAAAAAAAAACTATTTAAAATCACGAGTCGCAGCTATTGCCGGCAAATGAATTGTTGGATCCGTAATACAGAGAACTGTCATTCATTGAAGTCATTGATAAAAAAAATGCGTAGGGGTCCCCCAAATTCAATAACCAGGCCCTTCAGGTCTGGGATGGATATTAAGGGGGACCCCCAGCCAAAAAAAAAAAAAAAAATGGCGTAGGGTCCCCCTCAAAATCCATACCAGACCCTTGAGGTCTGGGATGGATTTTAAGGGGAACCCTAGCCAAAAAAAATGGCGTGGGGTCCCCCATAAAATCCATACCAGACCCTTATCCGAGCACGCAAACCTGGCAGGCCGCAGGAAAGGAGGGGGGGACGAGAGCGGCCCCCCTCCCGCCTGAACCGTACCAGGCCACATGCCCTCAACATTGGGAGGATGCTTTGGGGTCCCCCCCAAAGCACCTTGTCCCCATGTTGATGAGGACAAGGGCCTCATCCCCACAACCCTGGCCAGTGGTTGTGGGGGTCTGCGGGCGGGGGGCTTATCGGAATCTGGAAGCCCCCTTTAACAAGGGGACCCCCCAGATCCCGGCCCCCCCCCTGTGTGAAATGGTAAGGGGGTACAAAAGTACCCCTACCATTTCACCAAAAAAGTGTCAAAAATGGTAAAAATGACAGGAGACAGTCTTTGACAATTCCTTTATTAAAATCTTCTTTCTTCTTTCTTCTGGTCTTCCTTTCTTCATCTTCTCCTTCCGTCATCTTCTTCCATCTTCTTCTTCCTTCGATTCGCTTCTTCTTCCTCCGGTCTTCTCGTCCTTCTCGTCCGGCGTCGTCCTTCTCGTCCGGCATCGTCGTCTGTTCTCGCAGGCCGCTCCTCGCAATGGGAGGCTCCCGCTCTGTGAGGCTTCGCTCCGGGTGACAGGTCTTGTATAACGAAGGCACCCGGTGACCCCGCCCCCCCTCTGACATCATGGGGAAAGCCATAGGGAATTCCACATGACGTCCCCGTGCGTCAGAGGGGGCGGGGTCACCAGGTGCCTTCGTTATAAAAGACCTGTCACCCGGAGCGGAGCCTCACAGAGCGGGAGCCTCCCATTGCGAGGAGCGGCCTGCGAGAAGAGACGACGATGCCGGACGAGAAGGACGAGAAGACCGGAGGAAGAAGAAGCGAATCGAAGGAAGAAGAAGATGGAAGAAGATGACGGAAGGAGAAGATGAAGAAAGGAAGACCAGAAGAAAGAAGAAAGAAGAAAGAAGATTTTAATAAAGGAATTGTCAAAGACTGTCTCCTGTCATTTTACCATTTTTGACACTTTTTTGGTGAAATGGTAGGGGGTACTTTTGTACCCCCTTACCATTTCACACCGGGGGGGGGCCGGGATCTGGGGGTCCCCTTGTTAAAGGGGGCTTCCAGATTCCGATAAGCCCCCTGCCCGCAGACCCCCACAACCACCGGCCAGGGTTGTGGGGATGAGGCCCTTGTCCTCATCAACATGGGGACAAGGTGCTTTGGGGGGGACCCCAAAGCACCCTCCCAATGTTGAGGGCATGTGGCCTGGTACGGTTCAGGCGGGAGGGGGGGCCGCTCTCGTCCCCCCCTCCTTTCCTGCGGCCTGCCAGGTTGCGTGCTCGGATAAAGGGTCTGGTATGGATTTTGAGGGGGACCCCACGCCATTTTTTTTTTTTTTTTAACCAAAATGGCACACTTAGACGCCACTTTCCACAAATTTGAAAATAAAGCAGGCAAACTATTAGCCAGGCTCTGTAAGGGACCCTTCCGACCGACCCATATCACCTCCCTACGAGACGCCAATGGATACTCCACTCCACTCCGCAAGCAATAAACAAAACCATGCTTCAATACTACTCAGCATTATACGCCCCTGACCCCATAGATAAACAAATAGCACAATCCTTTCTAAAAAAGGTAGACATGCCAAAAATCACTCCCCTACAGCTAGAAGCTCTCAATGCTCCTATGTCCCTCTCAAAAATCTCTACCACCATCCGCAACCTAACCCCCTCCAAGGCCCCTTGCCCTGACGGATTCACTAGCGAATTCTACAAAACCCTACAAAACATCACAGAACCCACTCTCCACAAGGTCTACAATGGCATATGGTCCGGTGGCACATACCAACAAACGGGAAATCAGGCCATTATTAAATTACTCTCTAAGAAAGGTAAAACCCACTCAATAAAATAAAATCTAGCTTCGTTTCCCAGACATTCCCTTCTTCTAGGCTGCCAGTCTAAGATAATTCAGCACCTTCCCCCCTCTCCACCTATTACCTAGGTTTTCCCTCCAAATACTTCTATATATTTTCAGTCTTCCTACCGGGGGTCTCTTTTCAAAATAACCCACCTAGGTGTTACTTGAGTGGGTGCCAATCTAATTGGCACCAACACATTATACAGCGATGCAATAAGTGATACAATAATAAGGTCCCTATTCCAAATATACTTACAATACTTGTAAAAATTACAATTACTCGTGTGTGTCCTTTTACCTCTTATAATTACCCCCCCCCCCCCCCCCCCCCCCCCCAAGATGGGAGAAGAGAAAGAAAAGAAAAAAATGATTTTCTCTTCTCTCCCTCTCTTCTCCCAAAAAGGGAAGAGTAGAGGTAGGAATGGGGTAAGAAGAAATTGGGAGAAGATGAGTTTGATCCCCCAGAAAGTAGGGGGGAGGAGGGTGAAATGGAAGGAGGGGAAAGGAAAGGAAGTCATGAAGCATATGTAATACGGTGAGGTAAAATGGGTTATGAAGTCCAGTATGCGGGCTATATGGTCGTGTGGAGGGGATTAGGAATTGAGCTCTCGGCCAAATCCAGACCAAACCCCTAATTAGGTCCACACCTACCTGAGCCACTTGTTTGGAGGCTCAGAAGTAGGTGTCTCTCTTAGGGGTACTGGGGAAGGGGTTCTACCCTTTTTTTTCTCTCTTTTTATTTTTTTGGGGGGCTTCTCTTCTCTTCCTTCCCCCTCCCTCTAAAATGGAGGGGATAAGGGTGACTTCTATGAATGTAAAGAGACTCAATGTCCCGGAGAAAAGGAGGATGCTTAAACGATTTGAAACGTTATCACACAGACATAGCATTTGTGCAGGAAACACATTTTAAGACTGGTGGACTCCCCTTTCTTCAGAACAGATTTTTTTCCTGCGTTTATCATGCGCATAATCAAAAAGCAAAATCCAAGGGGGTGTCCATCCTGATTTCCAACCGGATATCCTGGTCTCTTTTGGACAGACGAGTGGATGTGAATGGACGCTTCCTATTTCTTAAAGGTCATATTGAAGGAGTAAAAGTAACACTAGCTACGATATATGCACCAAATATACAAGATGTTTTTATAAATAAAACTTTGAGAAAGTTAGTAGAATTTGCAGAAGGAAAGATGATTCTGGGAGGAGACTTTAATGTCTCTCTGGATCCTAGAATGGATACCTCCACAGGATCATCTTCTATCCCTGGGGGAGTCAGGAAGGGGGTCATACAGAAGATACGGGAGATGCAGTTGGTAGATGTCTGGCGGATTTTCCATGCAGGAGAAAAAGACTATACCTTCTTCTCAAATCCGCACCAACAGTACTCCCGTATTGACCTATTCCGATTGCCACACTATGTACTTATGTCGGTAATAGACGTGACTATAGGGAATATAACATGGTCAGATAATGCCCCAGTCATATTGCAGATCTCACTATCTAGCTCGACTCGCTCCTCGGGGCGCCGTTGGCGTTTAAACAAAAGTCTGATACAGAAAGCAGATATAGGTGAGGATATAATAAAGGAAATTATGGCATATTTTCAGACCAACGACACCCTGGGGAGTGACCCGGGCATGATATGGGAGGCACATAAGGTAGTCATGAGGGGAGTTTTAATTAAACACGGGTCCCAAATGAAGAAAGCACGAGAAGCTCCGATAACAAAACTATCAGAAGAAATTCAAACCCTTAAAGCGCAACATAAGAAAGTACAGACTCTACTCGCAGGGAAGGAACTAGCACATTTGAGGAGACAGGTGACAGACCTTCTCCGCTATAAAGCTAAAGCGGGGATACAGACAGGGAGGAAAGTAATGTACGAAATAGGAGATAAGTGTGGCAGAATATTGGTGGGGAAGCTTAAGGTGAAGTGGAGGACAATCTACGTACCCAATATAAAGGGGAGAAATGGACAGTTACTTTCAATGCCTAAGGATATAGCACAGAGGTTTAAAGAATACTATGCCTCCCTTTATAATCTGACACCATTATCTTTACCTATGGTTAAAATGGTGGAGTATCTTTCCCTGGCAGGTCTTCGCAGATTGCCCTCCCAGGTACGTAATAGCCTAGAACTCCCCATATCTATTGAAAAATTAAGTACAGCAATAAAATCAGTTAAAAAGGGGAAGGCACCAGGTTCTGATGGATATACAATACAATAGTATAGGAATTTTCTATCAATATTAGGTCCACACATGGTAAAGGCATTCAATGCGATTGGCCGGACTGCCGCACCCCCTCCAGACACACTTAGGGCACATATTTCGGTTATCCTGAAGGAAGGGAAGGATCTATCGGAGTGCGGCAGATTTCGTTGTTGAATGTAGATTTAAAACTTTTCACTAAAATACTGGCCTCCCGTTTACAACCGCAACTACATCAGCTGGTACACTTAGACCAAGTAGGGTTCATTCCCTCGTGTGAAGCAAGGGATAATTCCACTAAAGTATTGAATTTGGTACATTTTGCTAATCAAATTAAAACTCCTAGTGTCTTTTTGAGTACGGAGGCAGAAAAGGCTTTAACCGAGTCAATTGGAAATTCATGTTTGCAGTATTAAGGCACATGGGGGTGGGAGAGGGTATGCTGCGGTGGATTGCGGGGGTATATGCTTCTCATCAAGCCCTGGTGAAGGTAAATGGAGTCTTTTCAGAACCATTTAAAATCTCAAATGGAACGCGTCAGGGATGCCCTCTCTCGCCCCTATTGTTTGTCCTCTCTCTAGAGCCATTATTGAACAAAATCCGAAAAAATCCTGATATTCAGGGAATCCAATTAGGGGGTCACAATTATAAAATATTGGCGTACGTGGATGACCTTCTGTTTTCCCTGTATAGGACACATATCTCCCTGCCAAATCTTATGGAAGAAATTGTAAGATACGGGGAGATATTAAATCTAAAAATAAATTATACAAAAACAGAAGCAATGGGGGTGGCGCTCCCTTCAACGATACAACAAACTATACAACTTAATTTTGGCTTTAAATGGGTGACCTTAGTGCTTAAATACCTGGGTACATATATTCCATCAAGGCTTGAGAAGACTTTTATAGTAAACTTCCCCCGTTACTTAAGGAAGTTTGGTTACTATTAGATAAATGGCAACAGGGATTACACTCGTGGTTCGCCCGATATAATATTATAAAAATGAACATTCTGCCAAAATTTTTATATTTATTTTAGGCCGTGCCTATAGATATTTCCAACAGTTTTTTTTCGCCAGATAAATATTCTTTTCACTAAATTTATATGGGCGAATAAACGACCAAGGATCAGTAGGAGTATCATGAGAACCACTAAGCGTTTTGGTGGCTTGGCTGTACCAGACATGATTATATACTATCAGGCAGTGCACATTGGCAGAATGATAGATTGGTGTAGACATACAGAATTTAAATTATGGACAGAAGTAGAACAAAAATGCAGTCCTGTACCCCTTCGTAGAGCGATTTGGTGTTATACAACACTACCAAAAACGCTTAAAAGACACCCCTTATAGGTCCAACATTGCGGATAGATATTAAGATTAATCAAAACCCAACAAATTCCCCATTATATCCCATTTTCGGAAATCCCGGTTTTATACCAGGAATGGAACCAGGTGCATTTCAGGGACTTATAGAGAGGGGTTTCACTCAGGTATCAAAATTTTTTATAATCAGAGACATGGCCCATGGTCGCCATATTGCCGCAACGAGGAAGGCTATATGAAACAAACAGGCGCTACAGTTGCACCACTTTTTTAAATCTTGAGGACCGGCGACAACTTACCAAAGACAACTTACTACGTTTGAAATATATTGTGAGGAGAAGGAACCCCTCTCTCGGACAATTTCTAAGATATATGCAATGCTGAGTGCCCCCTTAGATGACTTTAAGATGCCAGGAATTGAGAAATGGGAGAGAGATCTAGGTAAGACCTTTATACCCACACAATGACAGAAAATAATATATCTGGCATTGAATTCATCGATCTGCTCATGGACCCAAGAGTCCAATTATAAGGTATTGACGCAGTGGTATTATACCCTGTCCAAACTTTGTACGTTTTTTCCAGAGGCTTCTGTTGGCGGTGTAATAAGGAACGGGGGACCCTGATGCATATATTTTGGCTATGCCCCAAGATCAGACAATACTGGTTAGAGGTACAAAAGATCTCTCAAAAATTTACAACATTTCAAATACCAGACGAACCTGCCTTTTTTTTGCTACACTGCACAGAAATACCTTCACAGATATATAGGAAAATGGTGCTATGCCATTTAGTTAATGCAGCTAAAGCAGAAATTACACTCAGATGGAAAGACTCTAGGCCACCTTCAATTGCAATGTGGCTTAATAGAGTAAGAAATGTCGGTGCTATAGAGGACTTAGTTCTCTCAGCACAAGATAGAAAGGATCAATATGATAAAACATGGACAGCATGGAATTAATTTGTGCATTCAGAGGAAGGGAAGAATCTGTTGGGGAACATAGTGGAGGAATGAGGCCACATGTCTTTGAAGGTGTTTGAACTCCTATGAATTCCCAGAAAGTATTGAGCCCCCTGAAGGGCTATGGGAATAGCTCTGGGAGGAACCTCCCTCCCATATGGGGGTGAGGGATTAGGAGCAAAAGAGGAGAAGAAGGAGGGGGTAGGTTTTTTTTTTATTGATTTATTTTTATTCCCTGGGGTTTAGATTATGAGGGTGGTTAATGGGTATAAAAAGAAAAAATGTAAGAGAGGCCTAAGATATATGTGGACATATAGTAAGGGAAGATAAGCATCTAAATGGGTAGGACGGAAAGGGATAGATAAGCAGTGTGGATAAGAAATAAATGTATATAGAATAAAGGTTATAAATGGAGGGAAAATAACTATGTTTAAGTTGTAAAAGGTTAAGAAAATAACAGAATATGTTGCATTGGATATAAGATGTAATTGTGTAAAACCTGCCATCTATCCTGTCACGGTTATTGTTTCCCTCTATGTCTTAAGTGGTATAAATAAAGAAAGGATTTAAAGACCCCCAAAACCCAGGCTCTTACAGACCAATCTCACTACTAAACCTGGATGTCAAAATCCTATCTAAGATCATAGCCACTAGACTCTCCACTGTCATCCCTTCACTGATATACCCGCCCAATCAGGCTTTGTAAAAGGTAGAACCGCTACCATAAACATACGCAAAGTTATATTGGCCATAGAACATGCTAAACATAACCCAGGTGAAGACTATGCCATCATTACAATAGATAGAAAGCTTTCGATAATGTCAGCTTCGAATGGCTCTCCATGGCCATATCAAAAATGGGATTCACAGGCCCCTTCTGTCATATCATTAACACCATGTATACGGCCCCTTCAGCTAGGCTGGTAGCAGCAGGCCTTCTCACAGATAACTTCTGCCTCCACAAGGGTATGCGGCAAGGCTGCCCACTATCCCCGCTCCTATTCAATATTGCACTAGAACCCCTATCCAGATATTTAGCCCAATCAGCCCCCCTTCATGGCACTAAAGTTGGTAAGCATGACTTACGCACTTCCATCTTTGCGGTTGATGTCCTTATATTGTCAGCCAATCCCTCCTCTGACATGTACACTATCAAAAAAGATATTCAATGAATTTAGATCATGCTCAGGCCTTCGTATCAATTATGGCAAGAGCAAAATTCTTCCCATGGGTACCAATCCACCCTGGGTCCAACACTCTATTTTTTCAGCAGCCAGTTCCCACATCACCTATCTAGGAATCAAAATAGGGAAACTATCCTCCTCTTTATACCACCTCAACTACCCTCCTTTGATCACTAAAATATCTCAGGGACTAGTCAACTGGATGGATCTGCCCCTCTCGTTCCTGGGAAGATGTCACCTGGTAAAAATGGTCAGTTTTGCGAGATTACTATACCCGATGCAAACTATTCCTCTACTCCTGCAACACTAAGATATCAAACTTCTAAATTCAGCCATTTCAAAATTCCTATGGCAAAACAAAAGACCACGTATAGCCTTGAAGAAATTACATCTTCCCAGACAGTGGTGTAGTGGTTAGCACTCTCACCTAGCAGTAAGAAGGGTCGCTGGTTCGAATCCCAACCACGACACTTCCTGCCTGGAGTTTGCATGTTCTCCCTGTGCCTGCGTGGGTTTCCTCCGGGTACTCCGGTTTCCTCCCACAATCCAAAGACATGCAGGTAGGTTAATTGGCTTCTGTCCAAAAAAAAAATAATTGGCCCTAGTATATGAATGGGGACCTTGGATTGTGGGCTCCTTGAGGGTAGGGACTGATGTGAGTGTGCAATGTACAGGGATGGGGACAATTGTAGACACTCACTCAGGTTGAACTGGATGGACTGATGTCTTTATTCAACCTTACTAACTATGAAACTATAACTATGAAACTATGTCTATTGAGAACTAGCCTGGACTGGATATCACAATCTTCCCGCTATTCCAATTATTCCTTGAAAACCGAAATGGCCCAACCTTACTCATTAGTGGCCCTTCTCCACTGCAAATGGAAATCAATACCAACCTAGTCAGTAGAAAAAAAGGGAAACAAGGGGGTTTAGCCAGCCTGTCGGACTCTCTCGGCACCTGAACAAAGACGGGTATTACATAATATGTATTTCATTTATTTATTAGAAAAAAGTTAAATAGAATAATATATACAAATCATTGAAAAGAGAAGATTAAACATTTTTTACAGAAATTAGCCAACATATGGCAATATACATATCGACATTATTAGTTGCATCAACAGAGTTTACATGCTGGATAGAAGATGGTTGACGCGTTTCGCTCTTAGCTTCATCAGAACCAACAACGATCCATAATTTTTCTATCTAGTAAATATATCCTGCTTATTTGCAAGGTATCCGGTATGTATAGAACTAAATTCAATTTAAAAACCTTTTCTTAAGGAAGAAGTTGTCAACAGATCTATCTTAGTGCTGATCTTGGTAGGTATGAAATTATATTGGATATCTTCGCTTATTGAATAAATCGCAGAGAAATGCCTGTGTTGTATTTCTCATCAGGTAAGTTCAGAATTTAATTTGATCAGAGGTCCAAGTAGAGTTTCAATACGCCTTTATGACATTAACCATTGCTGTTTCAGTCCAATAAGCCTCCTCTGAGAGGGACAGCCTAGAAGCCCTTAGATGGGCACCCCTGTAAATTGGGGAGCCCTTCTAGGCTGTCCCTCTCAGAGGAGGCTTATTGGACTGAAACAGCAATGGTTAATGTCATAAAGGCGTATTGAAACTCTACTTGGACCTCTGATCAAATTAAATTCTGAACTTACCTGATGAGAAATACAACACAGGCATTTCTCTGCGATTTATTCAATAAGCGAAGATATCCAATATAATTTCATACCTACCAAGATCAGCACTAAGATAGATCTGTTGACAACTTCTTCCTTAAGAAAAGGTTTTTAAATTGAATTTAGTTCTATACATACCGGATACCTTGCAAATAAGCAGGATATATTTACTAGATAGAAAAATTATGGATCGTTGTTGGTTCTGATGAAGCTAAGAGCGAAACGCGTCAACCATCTTCTATCCAGCATGTAAACTCTGTTGATGCAACTAATAATGTCGATATGTATATTGCCATATGTTGGCTAATTTCTGTAAAAAATGTTTAATCTTCTCTTTTCAATGATTTGTATATATTATTCTATTTAACTTTTTTCTAATAAATAAATGAAATACATATTATGTAATACCCGTCTTTGTTCAGGTGCCGAGAGAGTCCGTCAGGCTGGCTAAACCCCCTTGTTTCCCTTTTTTTCTATATACGTATTAGGACGAGGTACCACCCATAGCTTTTTTCTATAATTCACCAACCTAGTCAGGAAAATCCTCAAGCTGCCTCCCTTCATGTCTATCCACCTACCAATTCAAGGGAATCCTAGTTTCCCCCCTAGACTGGAACACAGACCCTTCATCGTATGGCAAGACAAAGACCTCACAAAATTTTCTTCCCTGTGTGAAAAGGAAAACGGACATCCTCTACCCTTCTCGAACATAGCTGAATCCTTCTCTCTTCCTCAAGCCCATGCCTTCCACTATAAACAATGCATCGCATTCTTAAAGGTAGCATGCAAGGAGGACTGCAAGAGATTTAAACCAAACGTCACAGACCAAATGCTCCTGGGCAACTCTTACAAAATCTCTGACATCTATAAACCTCTTTTACGAGAGACCACCCCCCCTCTGACCTCCTCATCAGTAGCCAACTGGGGAAAATACTTTCCGGATCCAGACCTGGTGGACAAAATTCTACAAGGCCTCAATAAAGTACAACAATTAACTCCCAATGAAATATGGAGAGAAACTCAACTAAAGATCACACATAGAGCCCACATACCCTTCTTATACTCCAAATCAGAACAGAGCAAGACCTCCTGCCCCTTCTGCCACCAACCAAGGCCATCCCTGACCCATCGCTTCTGGTCATGTTCCTTTATATCCACCTTCTGGGACCAGGTCCTATCTTACATTTTCGAAGTAACCCTACTAAAGTTACCTAAGGACCCACTGCTTCTCATCTTCGGTCATTGGGATCCCCAACTGCTGCCATGGTCTCAAACTACAAATACGAACACCACTGGAATCCCCAACAAGCCCCCCTCCCACAAAAACTGCTCGTTGATCTGTCTCCTAATTGCACAGAGAACCATATTGAAACACTGGACTTCATCGCTTCCTTCGAGTACCGCTCAAATCAAACGAGAGCTCCTTCTCCTACTATTTAAAGATTGACTCAACACGGACTTCAAACAGGAAAAATACAGCACTCGCTTCTATTCCAAGTGGCAAACCTTCATGCTCTCAGCACTCCCTCCAGAAGAATTGGCAAACCTCGACCAATACACGTTCTCTTATTTTGGAACTCCACCTTCAACTCCAGGGGATACTGTCCCCCCCAATGAAAAACCCACAACCAGTGGAATCTAGCTCCAACTGGTTACAACATGCACTATGAGTTCTCCTCACAGGTTCTCAACTCAATAACTTCATCCACCTCCATCAACAGCGTGAACAAACCCACCTTCAATTGTCTCTACTTCAGTCATGGTGTCCCCCCCCCCCCATACTTTACTCCTACTACAAGGACAAACTTGCACTACCTACTCCACCTCCCTCCCCTCTACTCCACCCCAACCACCCCACCCACCTCCTATTGTTTTCATTTGCTTCCTCTCAGTGCAGGTTTTTGAGAGGACTGAAGGTATAGTGGGGTTGGAGATCCCAGCTGATGAGGAGCAAGGAGAGGTCCGCCTTGTTCTTTAATGTGGGTCTTTTAAGTGCTATTGCCAACGGACTGCATGGGAGTAGGGATGAGCTTCGAGTTCGAGTCAAACTCATGTTTGACTCGAACATTGCCTGTTCGCCAAACAGCGAACAATTTGGGGTGTTCGCGGCAAATTAGAAAAGCTGCGGAACACCCTGTAAAAGTCTATGGGAGAAATCTAAAGTGCTAATTTTAAAGGCTTATATGCAAGTTATTGTCATGAAAAGTTTTTGGGGACCTGGGTCTTGCCCCAGGGGACATGTCATTATTTTAGCTGTGTGCTTAGGATCATTGTCTTGTTGGAAGGTAAACCTTCGGCCCAGTATGAGGTCCTGAGCACTCTGGAGAAGGTTTTCCTCCAGGATATCCCTGTACTTGGCCGCATTCATCTTTCCCTCGATTGCAACCAGTTGTCCTGTCCCTGAAGCTGAAAAACAGCACCACAGCATGATGCTGCCACCACCATGCTTCACTGTTGGGACTGTATTGGACAGGTGATGGTTTTCTCCACACATACCGCTTAGAATTTAGGCCAAAAAGTTCTATCTTGGTTTCATCAAACCAGACAATCTTATTTCTCACCAACTTGAAGTCCTTCAGGTGTTTTTTTAGAAAACCTTATGCGGGCTTTCATGTGTCTTGCACTGAGGAGAGGCTTCTGTCTGGCCACTCTGCCATAAAGCCCTGACTGGTGGAGGGCTGCAGTGATGGTTGACTTTCTACAACTTTCTCCCATCTCCCAAATGCATCTCTGCAGCTCAGCCACAGTGATCTTTGAGTTCTTCTTTACCTCTCTCACCAATGCTCTTCTCCCCTGATAGCTCAGTTTGGCCGGACGGCCAGCTCTAGGAAGGCTTCTGGTCGTCCCAAACATCTAACATTTAAGGATTATGGAGGCCACTGTACTCTTAGAAACCGTGCATCAGAATTTTTTTTTGTAACCTTGGCCAGATCTGTGCCCTGCCAAAATTCTGTCTCTGAGCTCCTCAGGCAGTTCTTTTGACCTCATGATTCTCATTTGCTCTGACATGCACTGTGAGCTGTAAGGTCTTATATAGACAGGTGTGTGGCTTTCCTAATCAAGTCCAATCAGTATAATAAAACACAGCCGGACTCAAATGAATGTGTAGAACCATCTCAATGATGATCAGAAAAAATGGACTGCACCTGAGTTAAATATATGAGTGTCACAGCAAAGGGTCTAAAATACTTAGGACCACGTGATAGTTCAGTTTTTCTTTTTAATAAATCTGCAAAAATGTCAACAACTCTGTGTTTTTCTGTCAATATGGGGTGCTGTGTGTACATTAATGAGGAAAAAAAATGAACTTAAATGATTTTAGCAAATGGCTACAATATAAGAAAGAGTGAAAAATGTAAGGGGGTCTGAATACTTTCCGTCCCCATTGTATATATACAAGACTGTCTGTATATATATATTAACCACTTGGTTTTAAAATCCTGACCGGATGTCATATGATGTCCTCAGGATTTTGAGCTGCTGGGCGCGCATCGCGGCGATCGTTGTAGCGGGGTGTCAGTCTGACACCCCGCAACTACGATCTTGGTAATCCAAGATGTGTCCAATCATGGCTGATCACAGTGTAAATAGGAAGAGCCGGTTATGGGCTTTTCCTCACTCACATCTGTCAGACGCGAGTAGAGGAGAGCCAATCGGCTGCTCCTCTGACAGGGGGGGTCTGTGATGATCGATTATCAGCACAGCCCCCCCCCCGAGGATGCCCACTCTGGACCACCAGGGAAGCCACCAGATCACCAGGGATGCCCAGCACCAGGCATGCCACCCTAGACCACCAGGGATGACACACACTGATTGGCATGCATTATTGTTTGGCACTGGTTGGCATCCATCAGTACAAAACCAAAACATACAATGCCGCCTATTAGTGCCTATCCGTGCCACCTATCAGTGCCTATCCATGCTGCCACCTATCAGTGCCCATCCGTGCCACCTATCAGTGCCCATCCATGCCGCCTATCAGTACCCATCCATGCTCATTCGTGCCACCTATCCATGCCCATCTGTGCCGCCTATCCATGCCGCCTATCCATGCCAATCCAAGCCAGCTATCAGTGCTAATTTGTACCACCTATCAGTGCCCATCCGTGTCGCCCATCAGTGCCACCTATCAGTGCCCATCAGTGCCGCCTATCAGTGCCACATGTCAGTGCCCATCAATGCCACCTCATCAGTGCCACCTCATTGGTGCCACCTCATCGGTGCCCATCAGTGCCGCCTTATCAGTGCCCGTCAGTGCAGCCCCATCAGTGCCCATCAGTGAAGGAGCAAACTTACTTATTTACAAAGTTTTGAAACTGAAACAAAAAAAACATATTTTTCTTCAAAATTTTCGGTCTTTTTTTATTTGTTTAGCAAAAAATAAAAACCGTAGAGATGATCAAATACCACCAAAAGAAAGCTCTATTTGTGGGAACAAAATTATAAAAATTTCATTTGGGTACAGTGTAGCATGTCCATGCAATTGTCATTCAAAGTTCGACAGCGCTGAAAGCTCAAAATTGGTCTGGGCAGGAAGGTGTTTAAGTGCCCGGTATTAAAGTGGTTAAATACACTGCAGTTTACTGAATAACCTGCCTGCCTGAAGTATATTAGAAAACGTACACCAGGAATGGCCTGCAGTCAGATATAGCTAAACTGGATACAGTGGATATATATACTGTATATACGAGACTGTCTATATATATATTAAATACACTGCAGCTAACTGAATAACCTGCCTGCCTGCTCAGTCTAAATGACACTCTCTCTCCGTCCATGCTAACAACACACTACACGGGGCGACGTGCAGGCAGCCTTATATAGTGTGTGGCATGGACTTAGACCCCCTGAGCCATGATTGGCGCATATTCTCCCTAATTCACGCCATGCTCTTTGTGCCGTTAGTTCATTATTAAGTATGCTGTCTCCTTCATTCCCCTCTCTGCTGCACTGGGCCAAGATTACCTCAAGATTTTAGTCCTATTCAGAAGTGTCTGATACCCATGTAGCTTTAATCGTCAGAACAGGCCTGCTGTGATAGGCGGGACACGGTTTCCAATCCCGGAGCTAGAACGAGGCTTGGCTAAGGAAGCATTGTGCATGCGCAAGATTACAGCTAGGAATAGAAGAGAGGGCAGAAGTATATTACAATGCAGACTGAGAAAACCATACTTAAAATGGAGCTAACTTATACCAGGAAGCACGGATTTTAAAACTGCTGGAAAAAAGTAAGAAACACGCGAATGGGGGTTATTATACTGTACTGTGTAATATGTTGTAATACTTTATTATACTGGTTTATTTTAAAAACAGCATCTGAGGGGTAGCGTTTACTTCCTCTTTAAATTGTTAGTCTTTTTTGTTTGTTTACAGTGAGGCTGCAAATGGGCATTGTTGACCCCTTTTCCACTTGCAGTAGCTGCGCATTTCTCACCTAGGCTTATACTCGAGTCAATCATTTTTCCCATTTTTTTGTGGTAAAATTAGGTGCCTCGGCTTATATTCGGGTCGGCCTATACTCGGGTATATACGGTATTATATGTTTCTTAAGTGGACACTTTTTAATTGAACCATGGGTTGAATAATAAGCCCATGAAATCTGGTAATCTATTTCGCTATCATGATTTAAGTGACATAAGGCTAAGTGCATAACTAAATAAGAGTGACAGGTGGTGACAGTTGTGCTAGTGCCGCTCCACCAATGGCACGCGGGGGGTTGTTTGCCGCCCCCCCCCCCCCCCACCAAAAAAAAACCCACCAGCCACCACAGCAGATATATGCACCCAGCTCAAATGTCATGAATCAGGTTTACATCCACTTTAACATAAAAATGAAACTGAAATTGACAAGATACTCGTCCCTTCTAGTTTGTTTCTGATGTCACAGAGGGGGAAGAACAACATCTGTTCCTCTCTCTCCGTGTGCAGTGCACTAGATACCACCGGTTGGAGCAGTTCTGGACTCCCTGATGGGACAGGAGAGCCAATGAAAAGCTGCGGCGGAGGAGGACTCCATTTTGTTGCCTGTAGAAGTGATTGATTGGCTCTAAAGCCGCTCTAATCACTTCTACACTAAGGGGAATACCTGACTGAAAATGTTGATACCAGGATGATGCCTGGCTGCTGCAGGTATAACCACTTCAACCCAAGGATGTCCTACCCTACTTTCTGCTACAGCATGCCATTCACCCTGCTAAACATCTACCTGGGTTGACATTTCTGGCAATCTTGCTCACCTCCAGCCACAGAGCAAATGGTTCAGCTACAATCTTAGACAAATTTCCTATACAGTATTAATGCTCAGACCAGGCCTTCAATCTGCTTGAGGAACATCTCCACATTCTTCAGGTTCAGAATTGCTAACAGTTGTGATTTCTGCTAGTCCTATTGTTGCATCTGTTACTGTTATTTCAAACCCACACAAATAGACATGACTAGGGTATAAAAGATGATTTTGTCCCTCTGTATGCCAGACCAAAACACCACCCTTTGCCTTACCCAAGTAACACACTAGACATCAAAAACTGGAGTTTAATGGCCAAAGCCGCCTTTTATTAAACCAAATTGAACAAATAACATACAAAAACATACAAACAACAGTCAGTACAGTCTGAAACTGTGGAGCCCCAAGGTCCTTGTAGGCACCACCAGTGGTGGCTGGTGCTCAAAAAAAACAAACAAACTGAAAAATTCTGAAAAATATACACCAAATGCAGCCAATGTGCCAATTAAATGAGGCCACTGTGCCCATCAAATGCAGCCACTGTGCCCATCAAATGCAGCCACTGTGCCCATCAAATGTAGCCACTGTGCCCATCAAATGTAGCCACTGTGCCCATCAAATGCAGCCACTGTGCCCATTAAATGCAACCACTGTGCCCATCAAATGCAGCCACTGTGACCTCCTGCCCGCCTGCTCGCAGTCTGACCGGCACTTACCTCATCTTGGTGGCGGGACAGGCAGTGGGTGACTGCAGTGAAGTGTGGGATGGGCAGCGGGTCAGGCAGTGGCGAGCTGTGTCCTCCATGCGCCTCTTCTTCTTTCTTCCTGCTAGGCATCCAATAGGAACGCCTGTCCTTTCAGGTGACAGGTATTAGACCTGCGCTTCCTGATTGGCAGAGAGGCGGTTCAGTGTGCCCATCAAATGTAGCCACTGTGCCCATCAAATGTAGCCACTGTGCCCATCAAATGCAGCCACTGTGCCCATTAAATGCAACCACTGTGCCCATCAAATGCAGCCACTGTGACCTCCTGCCCGCCTGCTCGCAGTCTGACCGGCACTTACCTCATCTTGGTGGCGGGACAGGCAGTGGGTGACTGCAGTGAAGTGTGGGATGGGCAGCGGGTCAGGCAGTGGCGAGCTGTGTCCTCCATGCGCCTCTTCTTCTTTCTTCCTGCTAGGCATCCAATAGGAACGCCTGTCCTTTCAGGTGACAGGTATTAGACCTGCGCTTCCTGATTGGCAGAGAGGCGGTTCAGTGTTAGAAAAGCGAATATTTATTTGTTTTTATAACACACCTGGGTGGGCTCGTAGCTCAATGATCTGTGCCACAAGTCCACCCTATTTTAAAAGCCTATTAGAGCCTATGGCTCTAATCAGGTGCTAAAAAAACACCCTCACCGCTGTAATTCAGCCGTCCGGCATACTAAAAGGTGCTGGACACTTGAATAGGGGGTGGCCGCAGCGGCCATGGATAGATTCATGCTAAGCATGAATCAATCCATTATACATATAGGGGGGTGGCGTGGAGAGAGGTGCCCGTGCGTCCTCATGGACGGGCCGCCACTGGGCACCATTACTTCAAGTACCTGCTTAACCAATCTTAGGCCTCCAGCTGCAAATCACAGACTACACCACTACTACCAGATACAACCCAAACAAATTACACGGAGCCATACCCTAACAATGTACATTTATCAAATAAAGCACATACAAGGACCTTGTACCCCGCCAGCTGCCATGACAGGCCACCAAGTGGCCCAAAAAGCATTAAATTCCCAAGAACTTAACCACAAAAAGGGGAGGGAGGGTGGGAAGTTTTTCAGATGTAGTCTTTATCCTGAGTGAAGACCTCACCAGGATCTTCCTACTGGTCGACCCCTGAAGTCTCACCCATTCCTTACACTCCACCAAGCCTCCCCTTTCTATTTACTATTAACCTACCTAAAACTCCTACCAGTACAAACCCCCTGTCCTCCGTCTATGTTCTTTTCCTTACTCCGGGCCTTGCTTTAGCTGATTACTCCACACTGCCTACCCCATCCAAAGGAATGATTATTCATAGCATTCCTGTGAATCTCTGCAATCCATGTACAATTACAACACCCAGCATGATCCACTGATATGTATTCTGTCTCCACTATATTACCATTGCTCAGTGAATGTGCACAATTCTGCTGGTGATCAGTAAAATGCAAACACTTTTTTTCTGTTCCTTTTTATTTCTTCAGGCACCATGTCGTCATCTTTCCCTCAGAGCTGCGCTCTCAGCACTATGAAAGTATCTGTGTATACCTGATGGGTGCTGAGAGAGAGACCACTGTACGGATTTATCTAAGGCAAGAAGCAAATTCCACCATACTCATAGACAAGAGCTTCCAGCAAGACTCGTCCACCTGTATTCCTGCTCTGGTACAGTATACCTATAGGATCCAAGCACAGCTTGCTGAAGTGAAGGGTGGGAAATAGTTGAAGAGAACACTATTAAAGGATTAAATAGTATAGCAGTGAAACATGGGACTATTAGTGGCATGGCTTATTAGTGAAAGATCTTTGCAGAGGGTTAACCACTTTGCAGCCGGGCCATTTCTGACACTTTGCGCCTACTTTTTTTTTTTTGCTAGAAAATTACTTAGAACCCCCAAACATTATATATATATATATATATATATATATATATATATATATATATATATATATATATATTTCAGCAGAGACCCTGTAGAATAAAATGGTGCGTTTTGCAATTTTTTATGTCACGCGGTATTTGCGCAGCGGTTTTTCAAATGCATTTTTTTGGGGGAGAAAAAAAACCTTTCATGCATTAAAAAAAAATTTTTGGGGGATAATGTGAAAGATGATGTTACGCTGAGTAAATAGATACCTAACATGTCACATTTTAAAATTCCGTCTGCCCGTGGAATGGTAGTAAACGATGATGCTTAAAATTCTCCATCTAAATTCAGATCCAAAAGATGTAGCGCTATTACATGTGCAAGAGTGTATGTATATCACAACACTCCAAAAAACAATGAATAAACCATGTGGTAAGTAGTGGTGCTGGAAATGACTCCAGTAAAAACGGAATAATAAAACAAGTTCATAAGGTGATAACATCAAACAGTATGTCCTTCTGGTCGACTCAATGTCGAAAAAAAAAAAAAAAATATAATTCGGCAATTCGACAATATAAAAAATATAATTCGGCAATATGAGGGGCGTAAGATAGCAAGCCAAGGGCTTGCTATCTTACGCCCCTCATATTGCCGAATTATATTTTTTATATTGTCTCGAGATTTTATTCAATTTTTTAATTTTCACATGCATATGTGAATAAACTTATGTCCATTTGACCTGCACCATTGGAGTGGTTTCCATTTTTTATCCCATTTTTCCCGGTTTCTATGATCATTCTTGTGACCATCGGATGATCGAATGCTGAGCATACCTAGCCTTTGCCGACTGATCCAGTGCCCGGTCCCGGAAATCGTCCGAGTTCCAGCCTGCGGTGGTTTCCTCTAGATGCAAGACGTTCCATCTTTAAGCCTGTCTGATGTGGATGCTATATGGTACCCACATCCAACGTTTCCGGTAAGAGTATTTACGCCTCACAGCGACATCAGTCAAGCCTATGTTTCCAGTTTGTTTACATTGAGTCGACCAGAAGGACATACTGTTTGATGTTATCACCTTATGAACTTGTTTTATTATTCCGTTTTTACTGGAGTCATTTCCAGCACCACTACTTACCACATGGTTTATTCATTGTTTTTTGGAGTGTTGTGATATACATACACTCTTGCACATGTAATAGCGCTACATCTTTTGGATCTGTATGTTACTTTGACTTTGTTTGTTTTGTTTGTTGGCAGCTTTTGCATTGTTTAAATTGATTAGCGCGTTTTTTTCCCCAATCTATCCATCTAAATTCAGCCATTTCCAAATTCCTATGGCAAAACAAAAGACCACGTATAGCCCTGAAGAAATTACATCTTCCTAGACGCAAAGGGGGGAATTAGCCTCCCAAATATTAGGGCTTATAACTTGGCATGTCTATTGAGAACTAGCCTGGACTGGATATCACAATTTTCCCGCTATTCCAATTATTCCTTGGAAACCGAAATGGCCCAACCTTACTCAACCTTACTCGTTAGTGGCCCTTCTTCACTGCAAATGTAAATCAATCCCCCCTCTGTACCAACACAACCTACTGCTGCGAGACACAGCTATTTCATGGAGAGAAGTCAGGGAAATCCTCAAGCTACCGCCCTTCATTTCTATCCACCTACCAATTCAAGGGAATCCTAGTTTCCCCCCTGGACTGAAACACAAACCCTTCATCGTATGGCAGCACAAAGGCCTCACAAAATTTTCTTCCCTATGTGAAAAGGAAACAGGACGTCCTCTACCCTTCTCAAACATAGCTGAATCCTTCTCACTTCCTCAAGCCCATGCCTTCCATTATTAACAATGCATCGCATTCTTAAAGGTAGCATGCAAGGAGGACTGCAAGAGATTTAAACCAAATATCACAGACCAAATGCTCCTGGACAACTCTTACAAAATCTCCGACATCTATAAACCTCTTCTACGAGAGACCCCCCCTCTGACCTCCTCATCAGTAGCCAACTGGGGAAAAGACTTTCCGGATCCAGACCTGGTGGACAAAATTCTACAAGGCCTCAATAAAGTACAATAATTAACTCCCAATGAAATATGGAGAGAAACTCAACTAAAGATCACACATAGAGCCCACATACCCTTCTTATTCTCCAAATCAGAACAGAGAAAGACCTCCTGCCCCTTCTGCCACCAACCGAGGCCATCCCTGACCCATCGCTTCTGGACATGTTGCTTTATATCCACCTTCTGGGGACCAGGTCCTGTCTTACATTTTCGAAGTAACCCTACTAATGCTTCTCATCTTCGTCATTGGGATCCCCAACTGCTGCCATGGTCCCAAACTACAAATACGAACACCACTGGAATCCCCAACAAGCCCCCCTCCCACAAAAACTGGTCGTTGATCTGTCTCCTAATTGGAACCATATTGAAACACTGGACTTCATTGCATCCTCCGAATACCGCTCAAATCAAACGAGAGCTCCTTCTCCTACTATTTAAAGATCGACTCAACACGGACTTCAAACAGGAAAAATCCAGCACTCGCTTCTATTCTAAGTGACAAACCTTCATGCTCACAGCACTCCCTCTAGAAGAACTAGCCAACCCCGATCAATGCATCTTATTTCGGAACTCCACCTCCAACTCCAGGGGATACGGTCCCCCCCCAACAAAAAACCCACAACCAGTGGACTCTAGCTCCAACTGGTTACAACCTGCACCACGAGTTCTCCTCTCAGGTTCTCAACTCAATAACTCCATCCACCTCCATCAACAGCTTGAACAAACCCACCTTCAATTGTCTGTACTTTGGTCATGGTCCCCCCCCCTACTACAAGGACGAACTTGCACTACCTATTCCACCTCCCTCCACTCTACTCCACCCCAACCACCCCACCCACCTCCTGTTGTTTTCATTTGCTCCTTCTTGCAAACTAGACAGGTGCGATTAGTTTCGAACAAATTACGAAATTCCGTTTACAAATTTTTCGAAATTCGTACGAATTTACGAATCCGTAGTACGAATTTTTTCGAATACGAATTCCGTACGGAATACGAAATTCCGTTTACAAATTTCATCGCCAAATTATTCGAATCCGACTACCAAATATCGAATTTCAACTAATATGAAAGAAATTATTATAGCGGATATAACGAATGATTCGAATGAATTCGAATGATTCGAATGAATTCGAATGACAAAGTGTCATTTTTGCAGGAAAAATTCCGTTTACGAATTTCAGCTCCAAATTATTCGAATCAAACTACCAATATCGAATTTAAACTAATTCAAAAGAAATTATTATAGCGGATATAACGAATGATTTGAATGAATTCGAATGACAAAGTGTCATTTTTGCAGTAAAAAAGCTATTTAAAATCACTCGCGGCTATTGCCGGCTAATGAATTGTCGGCTCCGTAACACAGAGAACAGTCATTCATTGATAAAAAAAAAAAAAGCGTGGAGGTCCCCCCAAATTCAATAACCAGGCCCTTCAGGTCTGCTATGAATATTAAGGGGAACCCCAGCCAAAACAAAACAAAAAAAATGGCGTGGGGTCCCCCCTAAGTATCCATACCAGACCCTTCAGGTCTGCGATGGATTTTAAGGGGAACCCGGCCAAAAAAAAAAATGGCATGGGGTCCCCCTCAAAATCCATACCAGACCCTTTATCCGAGCACGCAACCTGGCAGGCCGCAGGAAAAGAGGGGGGACGAGAGTGCCCCCCCCCTCCTGAACCGTACCAGGCCACATGCCCTCAACATTGGGAGGGTGCTTTGGGGACCCCCCAAAGCACCTTGTCCCCATGTTGATGAGGACAAGGGCCTCATCCCCACAACCCTGGCCATTGGTTGTGGGGGTCTGCAGTCGGGGGGCTTATCGGAATCTGGAAGCCCCCTTTAACAAGGGGGCCCCCAGATCCCGCCCCCCCCCGTGTGAAATGGTAAGGGGGTACCCCTACCATTTCACCAAAAAAGTGTCAAAAATGGTAAAAATTACAGGAGACGGTCTTTGACAATTCCTTTATTAAAATCTTCTTTCTTCTGGTCTTCCTTCTTCCTTTCTTCATCCTTCAGTTTCTTCATCCTTCTCGTCCGGCATCTTCTTCCATCTTCTTCTTCCTCCGATCCGCTTCTTCTTCCTCCGGTCTTCTCGTCCTTCTTGTCCGGCATCTTCTTCCATGGCGTCGGTGTCTCTTCTCGGGCCGCTCCTCACAATGGGAGGCTCCCGCTGTGTGAGGCTTCGCTCCGGCTGACAGGTCTTTTATAACGGAGGGCACCTGGTGACCCTGCCCCCCTCTGACGCACGAGGATGTCATGGGGACTTCCCTATGGCTTTCCCCATGACGTCAGAGGGGGGCGGGGTCACCAGGTGCCCTCCATTATAAAAGACCTGTCAGCCGGAGCGAAGCCTCACACAGCGGGAGCCTCCCATTGCGAGGAGCGGCCCGACAGAAGAACAGACGCCGACGCCATGGAAGAAGATGCCGGACGAGAAGGACGAGAATACCGGAGGAAGAAGAAGCGTATCGGAGGAAGAAGAAGATGTAAGAAGAAGATGGAAGAAGATGCCGGAAGGAGAAGATGAAGAAACCGAAGGATGAAGAAAGGAAGAATACCAGAAGAAAGAAGAAAGGAATTGTCAAAGACCGTCTCCTGTCATTTTTACAATTTTTGACACTTTTTTGGTGAAATGGTAGGGGTACTTTTGTACCCCCTTACCATTTCACACAGGGGGGGGCCGGGATCTGGGGGTCCCCTTGTTAAAGGGGGCTTCCAGATTTCGATAAGCCCCCCGACTGCAGACCCCCACAACCAATGGCCAGGGTTGTGGGGATGAGGCCCTTGTCCTCATCAACATGGGGACAAGGTGCTTTGGGGGTCTCAGACCCCAAAAGCATCCTCCCAATGTTGAGCGCATGTGGCCTGGTACGGTTCAGGAGGGAGGGGGGCCGCTCTCGTCCCCCCTCTTTTCCTGCGGCCTGCCAGGTTGCGTGCTCGGATAAGGGTCTGGTATGGATTTTGAGGGGGCAACCACGCCATTTTTTTTGGCTGGGGTTCCCCTTAACCACTTGCCGACCGGCGCACGACGATATACGTCGGCAGAATGGCACGTACAGGCAGGAGGGCGTATATATAAGTCCCTCCTTTAGCCTGTCCGTGCCATCGGGAGCGCACCGGGGGCGGCGCGCTCCCACGCCGGTCGGGACCCCCGTGAGTCCGGTCGCAGTCCCCGTGGGCTCGATCACCACGGGGACACCCGCGATCGTCTCACGGGAAGGCTGAACGGGGAGATGCCCAGATAAACAGCATCTCCCTGTTCTGCCTAGCAACTAGTGACGCCGATCTCTGCTCCCTGTGATTGGAGCAGAGATCAGCATTCACTAGCTGACAGCCACACCCCTCCACAGTAAGAAACACACCCTAGGCATACTTAACCCTTACACTGCCCCCTTGTGGTTAACCCCTTCACTGCCAGTGTCATTTATACAGGAATCAATGCATTTAAATAGCATTGATTGCTGTATAAATGACAATGGTCCCAAAAATGTGTCAAAAATGTCCGATGTGTCCGCCATAATGTCGCAGTCACAAAAAAAATCACAGATCGCCGCCATTACTAATAAAAAAATAAATATTAATAAAAATGCTATAAAACTATCCCCTATCTTGTAAACGCTATAACTTCTGCGCAAACCGATCATTAATCGCTTATTGCGATTTTTTTTTTACCAAAAATATTTAGAAGAATACGTATTGGCCTAAACTGAGGAAAAAAATGTTTTTTTTATATATTTTTTGGGGATATTTATTATAGCAAAAAGTAAAAAATAATGCATTTTTTTCAAAATTGTTGCTCTATTTTTGTTTATAGCGCAAAAAATAAAAACCGCAGGGGCGATCAAATACCACCAAAAGAAAGCTCTATTTGTGGGAAAAAAAAGGACGTCAATTTTGTTTTGGAGCACGACCGCGCAATTGTCAGTTAAAGCGACGCAGTGCCGAATCGCAAAAAGGGGCCTGGTCCTTTGGCTGCAAATTGGTCCGGTCTGAAAGTGGTTAAAATCCATCCCAGACCTCAAGGGTCTGGTATGGATTTTGAGGGGGACCCCCGCCATTTTTTTTTTTTTTTTGGCCAGGGTTCCCCTTAAAAAAACAAAAGCGTGGGGGTCACCCTAAATTCAATCCCCTTCGGGTCTGGGATGGATTTTATCAATGAATGACTGTTCTCTGTGTTACGGAGCCGACAATTCATTAGCCGGCAATTGCCGCAAGTGATTTTAAATAGCTTTTTTTACTGCAAAAATTACACTTTGTCATTCGAATCATTCGAATTCATTCAAATTAATTCGAATCATTCGTTATATCCGCTATAATAATTTCTTTCGTATTAGTTGAAAGTCGATATTTGTAGTTGGATTCGAATTGTTCTCTGTGTTACGGGAACCGACAATTCATTAGCCGCGTTAACAATTCGTAACGATTCGTAACGATTCATAGCGATTCGTAACGATTCGTAACTTTACTAACGATTCAAATTTTTTTTTTACGATTCGTACGAAATTCGGATTTCGGACGAATTTGAACGGAATTTTGTACACGAATTACGATTTTTTTTTATATACGAAACGGAACGAAACAAAACAAATTTTTTGACAGTTCCAATGTCTATTGCAAACCTAGGGGTTTACTGTATACAGATCCATCCAGATATCTCCTTTTGTTGATAACTATTACCCGGTTGTGCTATGGACATCTCCTTTAGCTATCCCATTCTGGTATGTATGTCTACAACCCCTAGAATGCTATGTTACCTTGCTTACCTACAATATTCTGTAAAATGTTCTTACAAATGTTGTTGTCAATACTTTCGGTTTTTATATCTTAATAAAAACTTTTGAAAAAAATAAAAATAAATAATACTCCATAGGCGACACTTTAAACGCCTTTACACGTTACACGTTTAAAGTTGCACAGGAGGTCTGGTGATAGAATTATTTCTCTCGAATTTAAAGACAATACCTCATGTGGGTCATGTGGTTTATTTATTTTATACAAAAATTTTAATAAAATTTCTTTGTACTAATGTTATTGCTATCACAAGGGATGAACAACATGACTGGCCCTCTTTATGGAGAGATTTGGGGTCTCCCATATAGCTGATCAGACACAGATCGGTCTGATCGGATAATAGTAAAGTGCTTGTGCTAATATAGACTAATGCGGCGTACACACGGTCGGAATTTCCGATGGAAACAGTCCGATGGGAGCTTTTCATCAGATTTTCCGACCGTGTGCATGCCCAACGGTCTTTTTCTGTCGGAATTTCCGACGGACTTTGAATTGAGAACCTGTTCTCAATTTTTCCGACGGAAAACCTTTCTATCGGATTTTCCGATCGTGTGTATGCAATTCCGACACGCAAAATTCCGACGCATGCTGGGAAAAAATTTGACGCATGCTCGGAAGCATTAAACTTCCCTTTTATAGTGCTGTCGAACGTGTTTTATGCCGCTGTGTTATTGACCGTCGGAATTTGGTGTGATCGTGTGTAGGCAACACAGCTTGAGCGGAATTCCGTCGGAAAAAACGTCAGGGTTTTTTCCGACGAGAATTCCCGATCGTGTGTATGCGGCATTAATGTGCAAAAAACACAATAAATTTGTGAAATTTCATAAACCAGCATGTAGCCAGTGAAAATCCCAAATGTGCAAAAATGCATATATACAACTCCATTTACAAAATTTATTTTCCAAGTGTTGTGCTTAAACTAAATGTGTAAAAAAAAACAAGTGAAAATTCCTAAACCACCATGTAGCCAGTGAAAGTTCAAACAAATGTGCAAAAAATCTGGTTAGACTCACCAGATCCAATGGACCCCTCAAGCAATACTGCGTTGTGGGTCAAACAGGCTTAGTCTGGTATCAAAGTCTTTGATAAAGACCTGTGGGAGGGGCAAAATGCATCAGACGCAGACTACGGAACCGCAGTGACATCACGTCCTATGTTGGAATGAAGATAAGGCTGTGAGAGAACCTGCTGCTTCCTGGAACTAGCAGACTGTATTTTGAGGCAGGCATCATCCCATTATAACCACTGAAACTGGAGGACATCCATGTACGACCAGCCGGCGGGAAGTGGTTAACCACTTCCGGACCGCCGCATGCCGATATACGTCCTTTCTTTGAAAAGGAATATCGTTGTTATGGCAGCAGCTAGCTGCCATAACCCCGGCATCCTCTTCTTCAGCGGGTGGTCCAGTTTCCGATAATAGTGGTATTTGCGGTGGATTCGACGCAAGATCACTTTTATTGGCGGTGGGAGAGGGCCCCCCCTTTCCGCCGCTCTATGGTGCCCTCAGCCGCTTACCAGAGCCTTCGGTAGTGGCGGAGGTGATCGGATGCTTCTCCTTTCTGGGTATGGAGACAGGTGAGGGGAAGATGGCCATTAAAGGGCCATTTTTTTTTTAAATGACAACATTTTTTATTTTATTTTATTTTTATTGTATTTTTGTGTAAATATGAGATCTGAGATCTTTTTGACCCCGTCCCGCCGAGCTCGCTTGCAGAAGCGAACGCATACGAGACTAGCGCCTGCATATGAAAACTGTGTTTAAACCACACATGTGAGGTATCACCGCGATCGGTAGAGCGAGAGCAATAATTATAGCCCTAGACCTCCTCTGTAACTCAAAACGTGCAACCTGTAGAATTTTTTTAAACGTCGCCTATGGAGATTTTTAAGGGTAAAAGTTTGTAACTGTAGCGATCAAAACCCTCAATGGGGTGGCCTTGACTTTTGGGCTTACCGGTTACCTCCGCTTGGCTTGTTAATCCGTGTCTAGGGGTTCCCAAGGTTAGTACCCAACAACTTCGGATGCTGACACCATAAAAGTCCTTTTTGAAGGTTTTTTTATTTGCAGGGGTAACATCCAACAAACATAGTCTCGAATAGGAACAGAGGGTAAGGATGAAGAAACTTAGGCACCTTGAACTGCTGACAATTAGAATGTCTCTAACAAAACCCAGAGAGTAGCCACTCGCAGCTGGGTACTTCAATGCTGAACAAATCTCTAGCCAGAGATTATGGCAGTCAACACTTTGATCCAGAAACTTGTAAAGTCTCTGACACAGAATAAAACTTTCAACCAAAAGTGAATAGGAACCTTTTCTCAGTACCTGGAACTTTCTCTGTCTCCTTGGCAGTACTGCGAAATTGTGGATTTGTTAGTGTCCACAACAACCCAGCAACCAGGCTCTTCTTGAGATGCCAGCTTGTTGGCCCTCCTCCGAAGAGTCCTCCCCCGGTCACTTACACGAGCTGCGATGCCCCTCCAAGATTGAGAGCACACCCGGAGCCTTAAATCCTCCCTTAGTTAATGCGCCTCGGACCAGCCGGTTTCGAGACTCAGGAACAGATGGATCCTTGCCCCAGACCATGCGGGTCTGCGGGGCTAGTCAAACCAAAATGACCATGTTGCGGGACGGCAGGCGCTCCCAGGCCCGGGACCCCTCGCGGGGCTACCCCCTCCAGAATCAGGAACAGACAGCTATGACCGAACCCCGAACATGTGACTTCAACACCTTAAGTACCCTTCCCCAGACTACACAGCGGGGCCAGACGCACCCACTGATTGGCTCCGGTGAAAACTGATACCCAAAACGTCCAACCAGGCCTGGTTCTAGGAGTGTCATGTGTACCTTACTGCACCTATGACTAGGCAGAACCCTAGTACAGCCCAGTCAAACTGATGCTAAAGCAAACCTGTACAATTAACTCTTAGAACCCAGTTACTGTTCTGAGGGAAAAAACAAAAAAAAAAAAAACAAAATTTTCACATATGGCGCAATTTTGAAGCGTGACATGTTGGGTATCAATTTACTCGGGTAACATTATCTTTCACAATATAAAAAATAATTGGGCTAAGTTTACTGTTGTCTTATTTTTTAATTCAAAAAAGTGTATTTTTTCCCAAAAAAGTGCGCTTGTAAGACTGCTGCGCAAATACGGGTATTAGAAAAAAAAATGTATAATGTTTGGGTGTTCTAAGTAATTTTCTAGCAAAAAAAAAAATAATGTTTAACTTGTAAACAACAAATCACAGAAAGAGGCTTAGTCCTTAAGTTGTTAAAGTGACCCTGTTACTAGACTACTTCTCATAAGATTACCCAGTATGTGCATTTAATGTATAAAAGTTATTTACTTGTAAAGCCTCCTTTGTGTAGACATGCCATCTTGGATGTAATGTGATGTGTGTGTGTGAGGGTGGGGGGCTTATTGTAGGAGATTTTAGTGACCCTCTAGGGTGAACTGTATTGAATATTCTCAGTAATTATCAGTTTTTCTTCTGAACTGTAGATTCCGAATCCCTCTCATGGGGAGGAAGAGATTGCTGAACTAGAAGTTGACATCCATACTGATTTTGAGTCCTTTCCAGACCGACCGCCAGTATCAAGACTGGTAGTAAGAAATAGTACTAAAGTTATTGTGAAAAAGAGATATAAAACCCTCATTCAAACAGACAAGGCTATATACAAGCCAGGACAGACAGGTAATGGCTCTTGTCCATATACAAGGTTTAAATGTATGTTAGTGTCCAATAGTGCAGCGCTACACTGTAGTTTTAAATGTGATTGTCCATAAAAAACACATGTGAATAAAAAA
>CM053033.1:136695799-136703299 GCA_028564925.1 Lithobates sylvaticus
CGAGCGCAGGGAGGCGGGACTACGAGTGGAGCTGAACAGCCGGCTTCGGTCTTTTTCGGCCGCGCTTCGGCTTTTTCCGGCCTTTTTCGGCCGCGCTTCGGCTTTTTCCGGCCTTTTTCGGCCGCGGTTCGGCCTTTTTCGGCCGCAACCGATTTTTGTCATTTTTTTTTGGGTATTGGCGTATAACACGCACCCACGACTTTCCCCTGATTTTAAGGGGGAAAAAGTGCGTGTTATACGCAGATAAATACGGTATATATATATAGTACCACATGAGTGCCCATGAGTGCTGCCTGTCAGTGCCCACCAGTGAAGGAGAAAAATTGTATTATGTTAGCTGCTAGCATAAAAACACACCTGCTTGTGGTCATTCACTCGGTACTACTTCTTGACTACAATTCCCATAGTGCCTTGCTTGCAGGACCTGAGGGAAGGGGAGGAACGCTGTACTCTGTCTTCTCCCCTATGCTGCCAAGATCGCAATTGGAGGAGAGAGCAGAGGAGGAGAGGGGCGGGATGCTGGAGGAAGAGTCATGTCATGATTTCAGCTGAGGAGGCGTGGCTACTAACTACACTAGCACAGCATAGGCAGGCTGGAGCCACTCCAGCTCCTCCTCTTTTTTTTTTCACAGTCTACACAGCTCTCTCTTGTGCTATGTCTTGCGGCAACGCCCCCGTCCACCGGGAAATGCCCCCGTCCACCGGGAAACGCCCCGTCTATCAGGAGACTGCAGCCTAGCAAATACCAAACGGCAAAAGTGGGGACAAAAGCGGGGACAAAGGGGGTCCAGGGATCATAGTCGGAAAACGGGGACTGTCCCCGGAAAGCGGGGACGTCTGGTCACCGTAATATACAGGCGGTCCCCTATTTTCAAACATCCGACTTACAAACGACTCCTACTTAAAAACGGAGGGAGACAACAGGAAGTGAGAGGAAATCTACCCCTTGGAAGGGAAATTCTCTCCTGTAAGAGTTAATATGGGAAAAAGGTTTCTCCACTGATGCTTTATCACCAATCCTTGTTTCCCTAATAACCCAAAATCCAATTGTCATTGGAACAGAAAGTGAGGTAAAACAGGGGCACAGACAGCAAAACAAATGTTACAGGGGTGATGATAACCCTTCCTATGTTATCCAAAAAGCTTAAAAATATGTATGGGGTCACACCGGCATGCTGTGGGTAGTGTGTATGGGGTCCAGTGTTGCAAGTAACGCGATTAAAGTAAACGGCGCTACGTAACGCCGTTACTTTAAAGGGTAACGAGTAATCTAACTGATTACTCTTCCCCTCGCGGTAACGCCGTTCCCATTACTGGGGCGGCGTTACCGCAATTACTCGCCGCGATCCGCGGAGCCCCGTCCGCGGCCTCGGCCTTAGGAAAGGCGCGGCTTCGGCCTAGCTCCGGAGCGGCGGCCATCTTGGTGTACCAAGATGGCCGCGGCTCTGGCCTAGCTCCGGAGCGGCGGCCATCTTGGTGCACCCGTCGGCCGTTTACAATGTGATTGCTCCGTCAAATGATGGAGCGATCACTTGTAAACGAACCGGCGTCAAAGATGACGCCGGTTCCTCTCTCCCCTCTGTGTACAGATCTGTACAGTGGAGGGGAGAGATCGGATGCCAGCAGCACATACCCTGCCAATACTCTGAAATACCAGCCAATACCCTGACAACACCCTGCAATACCCAGGTAATACTCTGCAATACTCTGCCAATACCCTGCCAATACTCTGCCAATACTCTGCCAATACTCTGCCAACACTCTGCAACACTCTGCAATACTCTGCCAATACTCTGCCAATACTCTGCCAATACTCTGCAATACCCTGCCAATACTCTGACAATACTCTGCCAATACTCTGCAACACCCTGCCAATTCTCTGCAACACCCTGCCATACCCAGCCATACTCTGCCATACTCTGCAATACCCTGCAATACCCCGTAATACCCATCCATACTCTGCCATACCCAGCCATACTCTGCAATACCCTGTAATACCTAGCTATACTCTGCAATACTCTGCCATACCCAGCCATACTCTGCAATACCCCGTAATACCCAGCCATACTCTGTAATACCCAGCCATACTCTGCAATACTCGGTAATACCCAGCCATACTCTGCAATACTCGTTAATACCCAGCCATACTCTGCAATACTCGGTAATACCCAGCCATACTCTGCAATACTCTGCAATACTCGGTAATACCCAGCCATACTCTGCAATACTCGGTAATACCCAGCCATACTCTGCAATACTCGGTAATACCCTGCCAATACTCTGCGATACCCAGCCAATACTCTGCAACACCCTGCCAATACTCTGCAACACCCTGCCAATACTCTGCGACACCCTGCCAATACTCTGCGACACCCTGCCAATACTCTGCGATACCCAGCCAATACTCTGCGATACCCAGCCAATACTCTGCAACACCCTGCCAATACTCTGCGATACCCAGCCAATACTCTGCGATACCCTGCCAATACTCTGCAACACCCTGCCAATACTCTGCAACACCCTGCCAATACTCTGCAATACTCGGTAATACCCAGCCATACTCTGCAATACACGGTAATACCCAGCCATACTCGGCGATACCCAGCCGTACCCAGCCATGCTCAGCCGTACCCAGCCATACTCAGCCAATATTACAGTTGAGGAGATGACGTGGATATTACAGTGGGGGAGATTGTGGATATTACAGTGGGGGCTTTATGGTGGTGGAATTTTTACAGGTTTTTTCAAATTCAATTATTATTTGCTGATCCGAAAAATGATCCGATCCGTGACTCTGATCCAAGCAACGATCCGATCCGTGAGTTTGGGGGGGACAGATGTACAGAGGGGGAACAGATATATGTGTGGGGGGGGGGGGACAGATGTGTAGTGGGGTACAGAGGGGGAACAGATATACGTGTGTGGGGGGGGGACAGATGTGTAGTGGGGTACAGAGGGGAAACAGATATATGTGTTGGGGGGGAACAGACGTGCAGGGGGGTACAGAGGGGAAATAGACGTGCAGGGGGGAACGCGCCCCTTGCTTACAGTAATACTAGACCCGCCCCTAAGAATATAAAAAAAAAAATCACAGTTACTTTTCTGAGTAACTAATTACTTTTCCAATGTAGTAACTGAGTTACTAACTCAATTACTTTTTTGGGAGAAGTAATTTGTAATGTAACTAATTACTTTTTTTAAAGTAAGATGACCAACACTGATGGGGTCACACCATTGTAATGTGGATAGTGTGTATGGGGTCACACCGTCGTGCTGTGGGCACTGTGTATGGGGTCACACCGATGTGCTGTAAGCACTGTGTATGGGGTCACACCATCGTGCTGTGGGCACCGTGTATGGGGTCACACCGTCGTGCTGTGGGCACTGTGTATGGGGTCACACCGTCGTGCTGTGGGCACTTTGTATGGGTACACACCGTCATGCTGTGGGCACTGTGTATGGGGTCAGCAATGTGCTGTGGGCATTGTGAATGGGGCCACTCTCCTGCTGTGGGCACTGTGAATGGGGCCACTCTCCTGCTGTGGGCACTGTGTATAGGGCCACTCTTCTGCTGTGGACACTGTGTATGGGGCACCCTGCTGCTGTGGGCACTCTTGAGAGCACTCTCTCTAAGGGGGGGTCTCTCCTGCTCTGAGCACTCTAATGCAGGGCTTGACAAATTTGCTTAGAATCTAGCAGCCAGCTGCAAAAGTTAGGAGCCAGTTTTTTAAGTCGGCTGCCCAGTGCCCAGAACTGCATGTCCGGGGCTTCGGGCAATAAGACTTGTTCACGCATAATGCCAAGTGAAAAAAGACCGAAATATATAAAAAAATAAAATAAAAAAAAACTTTTTTGTTATAAGATTTTGCAAATAAGTTATTTTTCTCCTTCACTGATATGCGCTGATAGGCTGCACTAATAGGCACTGATGAGGCGGTATTGATAGGCAGCACTGAGGTGGCACTGATGGGCACCAATAGGTAGCACTGATAGGCAGCACTGAGGTAGCACTGACAGGCAGCACCGAGATGGCACTGACAGGTGGCACTGAGAGGGCACTGACAGGCAGCACTTAGTTGGCGCTGACAGGAAGCACTGAGATGGCACTGATGGGTGGACCTGACAGGCAGCACTTAGATGGCACTGACAGAAAGTACTGACAAGCAGCACTGACAGGCAGCACTGAGGCAGCACTGACAGGTGACACTGACAGGCAGCACTGAGGTGGCACTGACAGGCAGCACCGAGGTGGCATTGACAGGCAGCACTTCTCATCCACAGTGGTGGTAAGGAACGGGCGACTTATCAAGCCCGCAATCTCAAACCCAGCTGTCATCACAGCACCGTCCACCAGAGGGCACTGGTTCACAGAAAGCGTGTATCACACTCCAGCAGGCCGCAAAGCTGTAGCCTCAATTTTGGCCAGCCCGGCCAAAGTCTACTCACCCGCGGGGGTCCACATCCCAGCTGAAGTGTAGCCCAGGTGTCAGGATGCAATTTGCAGTTGCCATTGCAACCTGGTACCTGAGTTTGATCAAGCCCTTCTCTAAGGGGTCACTGTTCTGCTCTGGGCACTCTAAAAGGGAATTCTCCTGGTCTGGGCACTCTAAAGGGGGGCACACTCTTGCTGTGGGCACTGTACAGGGTCACTGTCCTGCTGTGAGCACTGTATATGGGGTCACTCTCCTGCTGTGGGCACTCTATGGGATCCCTCTCCTGCTCTGGGCACTCTATGGGGTCACTCTCCTGCTCTGTGAACTCTATAGGGTCACTCTACTGCTCTGGGCACTCTATGGGGTCACTCTCCTGCTCTGGGCACTGTAAAGGGAGCATCTCCTGCTCTGGGCCCTCTAAGGGGGCACTCTCCTGCTCTGGGCCCTCTAAAGGGAGCACAATCCTGCTCTTGGCCCTCTAAGGGGGTCATTCTCCTGCTCTGGTCCCTCTAAAGGGAGCAGTCTGCTACTTTGGGCCCTCTAAAGGGAGCAGTCTGCTGCTTTGGGCCCTCTAAAGGGAGGAATCTGCTGCTCTGGGCATACTAAATGGAGCACTCTCCTGCACTGGGCACTCTAAAGAAGGCACTTTCTCTATGGGGTCACTCTCCTTTACTGGGCACTCTAACCGGGCACTCCCTGATCTGCACTGTATACTGCTTACTGCCTCCAGGCTGTGTACTTTTCACTGACCTGCACTGTATACTACTCACTGTCCTCCATTGTATGCTGCTCACTGTCCCTCACTGTTATGCTGTGTTGGGTGTTATGGCTGGCCCTAACATGTACTAGGGGTTATCATTGCTGGCCCTTAAACTTGCTGGAGTTTATCATCGCTGGTTTCATTTGGGCTTGTTTTACTCCAACAATCAATTCTGTGTGACCGAAGGCCCTATTTTGTCTATACAATGGGAGAGACCATGAAAAAACACCCACCCACCCACCTGTGGCCAGACCCACTTTTTGACCACACCCACAAGAGGGCAGCCTGCTACGTGCGCCGCATTAGCTCCACCACTATATATTCTAGGTATAAATCTGATCAACGCAGTGGTGATCTAGCAACAGTCGGGTTCAAATCCCACCTACCACCTCTCTAAAGTTCTAAAAGGGAACTCTCGATGGATGAAAATGTGAGTATTATAGGGAGGTGGTATCATGGGTGGGATTTGACATAAGTGCTGCTAGCTAAGAGTGCTAAAGATTAAGCCACTGTGCTGAGTACAATTATACCTTAAATATAAAGAAGTACCATGATTACAGAATGAACATATATAAATATAACTCAATATTTAAAAAAAAAAAAAAAAATGAATTGGACATTAAAAAAAGTTTGACATACAGCATATAGACTAGAGATATAACTCTTACATCAATGATAATAATATAAATATCAACAAAATTATTGACGATTTAGCAATAATCTTGCATTTGTATTTCGTTAATCATTGTACTACTGTAAATTCTTAGTAGGGATGGGCCCGGTGTTCGATTCGAACCCACGTTCGAATCGAACATCGGGCGTTCGACCGCTCGGCAAGCTAAGAACTATTTGGGCCGTTTGCATCAAATACGGCCCACAATGCACTGCGCCAGTCGCAATGCATTGCTGGTTGATGATTGGCCAAGCATGCACAGTGACCCCGCATGCTTGGCCAATCATAGAGCCAGCGGCGAGGAGAGCAATAATTGGCCACAGGCAGGATGCCTGTGGCCAATTATAGCTCAGGGGGTTTAGTACACGCCCCACACTATAAAAGGCCGCCGCTCTGGCGGCATAGTGTAGTGCAGGGCTCAAAATTTCAAGTCCTGAGCCACTAGCCAGGCCTCAAGGGTTACTCGCCACCAGTTTCCCCACCCAACCCCTACCATGCCCTGCCCCTACTTCTGCCACTAATCACGCCCCCACAAATGATCTCGTGAAATGACACCTAAATGTTTTATGCAGAATTAAGTTACAAAAATAAATATTAACAACTTTATTAGTTCCCCTCAGCACAGCCTCATCAGTGTCCATCAATGCAGGCTCACCTGTGCCCATTATTGCAGCGTGACCCATGCCCACCATTGCAGCCTCACCGTGCCCACCATTGCAACCTCACCGTGCCCGCCATTGCAGCCGCACCGTGCCCGCCATTGCAGCCTCACCGTGCCCGCCATTGCAGCCTCACCGTGCCCCCCTTTGCAGTCTCACCGTGCCCCCCTTTGCAGCCTCACCGTGCCCCCCTTTGCAGACTCACCGTGCCCCCTTTGCAGACTCACCATGCCCCCCTTTGCAGACTCATTGTGCCCTCATTGCTGACTCATTGTGCCCCCATTGCAGACTCATTGTGCCCCCATTGCAGACTCATTGTGCCCCCATTGCAGACTCATTGTGCCCAGCATTGCAGATTCATTGTGCCCAGCATTGCAGATTCATTGTGCCCAGCATTGCAGATTCATTGTACCCCCATTGGAGATTAATTGTGCCCCCATTGCCGACTCAGTGTGCCCCCATTGCTGACTCAGTGTGCCCCCATTGCCGACTCAGTGTGCCCCCATTGCCGACTCAGTGTGCGGGTCCAATACTGGGATGCATACTGTCTATCACAGGCGCAGGGTCAGGAGGAGGCGGGGCTGTGTGTCACGGCGAGCGGAGCAGAGCAGATTTAAATGTAAGCTGTTATAGCGTGCTATACCGCTCTGCGATCCCGCGGGTCTCCGCTTCCTCCTGTTATGATCCGGCCACCAATGGGGACACAGTGAATCTTAAATGGGGGCACACTGAGTCGGCAATGGCTATACCGCTCTGCGATCCCGCGGGTCTCCTCTTCCTCCATGCTCTCTGTCGGAGCAATCACTGGGAGAACGGCTCCCAATCAACCCCGCCTGCCAGCGGTGCTAGCCCCACCACTCCCAAGCAGCCCAGCTCGTAAGCCCTCATTTTCCACTCGCAAAATGCGAGTAGGCGAGTGGAAAATTTGAGGGCTGGTGTAGTGTGTTCCGGCGTTAGTGAGTGACTGTGTCAGTC
>CM053033.1:136708299-136722486 GCA_028564925.1 Lithobates sylvaticus
AGGTTGTTCTGCCACCACGCCTCCAAAATGCTACTACTGGTTGTGACACACCTCTCTCCTCCACCCCCTCCTCTTCTTCTTCCTCCATGGCCTCTTCGAGTGCTCTGTCCTCGGAACCAGTGGTGCTCCGTAGGCGTCCAAGGGGCTACGCAAGTACGCAGGCAAAAAGATGCCATGCCGTGCTTGCGCTGGTGTGTTTGGGGGACAGGAGCCACACTGGGGCAGAGGTTCTGTCAGCTCTGCAGGGCTAGGCCGAGAGGTGGTTGGCGCCACGCCAGCTTAAGCCAGGAATGGTGGTTTGTGACAATGGCACCAACCTCCTCTCTGCCCTGCGACAGGTACAGCTGACCCATGTGCCCTGTATGGCTCACGTCTTTAACCTGGTGGTGCAGCGGTTCTTGGGCAGGTACCCAGGCTTACAGGATGTCCTGAGGCAGGCTAGGAAAGTCTGTGTGCATTTCCGCCGATCATATAATGCCAGTGCTCGGCTGGCTAAGCTGCAAAAGGAGTTGAACCTGCCCAAGAACCGCCTTATATGTGACATGCCCACCAAGTAAAACTCAACATTGGCCATGCTGCAGCGACTGCACATGCAGCAGAGGGCCATCAATGAGTACCTGTGCGACTACGGCACCAGGACAGGGTCAGGGGAGCTCGGATTTTTTTCCCCACGCCAGTGGAGCATGATCAGGGATGCATGCACTGTCCTGTCACCATTTGAGGAGGTCACGAGGATGGTGAGCAGTGACAGTGCATGCATCAGTGACACTGTACCTCTTGTCCACCTGTTGGAGCATACGCTGCGTGGGATAATGGACAGGGCACTTGAGGCAGAACAGATGCAGGAAGAGGAGGACTTCCTTGCCTCTCAAGGCCCCCTTTATCCAGACAGTGTTCCTTCTCTCCCACCCATCACACAGGAAGAGGATGAGGAGGAGGAGGAGGAGGAGGATTGTGTCAGCATGGAGGTGGAGCCTGGCACTCAGCATCATCAGCAGCAGTCTTTTAGGGATGATTTACAGTCCCAACAAACCAGTGGACTTGTACGTGGCTGGGAAGAGGTGGCTGCGGATCATGTCGTCCTCAGAAGACTCAGGACCGAATGCCTCAGGTAACCTACGTTGCATGGCCTCCCTGATCCTGCAAAGCCTGCAGAAGGATCCTCGTATTCTTTGGATCAAGGAGAGGGACCATGACTGGCTGGCCACTCTCCTTGATCCACGGTACAAGGGTAAGGTTGCGGACCTTATCTTGCCGTCGCAGAGGGAGCAGAGGATGAGACATCTCCGGGAGGCCTTGCAGAAAGGTCTGTGCAACGCGTTCCCAGAGACTGGAAGGTTACAAACTCCTGGTCCTGGATGACGAGTTGCTGAGACTTCGGTCAGTAGCAGAAGGAGCGGTGGGGAAGGTGGACGTCTGACCGATGCGTTCAGACAATTTTTTAGTCCGCAGCCCCAAGGTATGATCGGTTCCAGCAACCATCGCCAGTGTCTGATATACATGTTGCAGGAAAACCTAGGGGCAAGGTCAGACTTGGACACCTTTCCCACCGAAAATCCTCTGGCTTACTGGGTCTTGAGGATGGATCACTGGCCAGAGCTTGCACAGTATGCAATTGAGCAACTGGCCTGTCCTGCATCCAGTGTTCTTTCCGAACGCACATTCAGTGCTGCTGGAGGCTTTGTCACTGATCACAGGGTGCGCCTGTCCACCGACTCAGTTGATCGACTGACCTTCATAAAGATGAATCAGTCTTAGATCACCACCAGCTACCAGGCACCTGAAGCTGATATAACTGAATAATTTATAATGTCACCTTCAAGACTGCCTATGCTGATGCTGAGTGACTGTCCTGTTATGTTGACTGACTATCCTCTTCCTCCTCAATGATCCTGATGATAGCTTGGAAGAACATTTTTGTTTCTGGGTGCCACCATCAGTGGCTAAGGCCCAATTTTTCAGCCCCTGTTTAACAGGGGCATGTAATTACAATTTTTTAAGCAATGCTTCCCAACAGGTCTCATTGCTGTGCTCAGAGTACAGTATCTGTGAGGGGTTGCAGTGTTGTGGCACCAGCACCAGTGCCTAAGGCACATTTTTTCAGCCCCTGTTTAACAGGGGTGTGTAATTACTAATCTTGATCTAATAGTTCAGAGCAGGGCCCATTCCTGCGCCCACCAAGAGTAACTGTGAGGGCTTACAGTCTTGTGGCAACACCATCCACCACCACCCACCACCACCAAAGGCCCATTTTTTTCAGCCCCTGTTTAACAGGGGCGTGTAATTACAAATCTTGATCTAATAATTCTCAGCAGGGCCCATTTCTGCGCCCACCAAGAGTAACTGTGAGGGCTTACAGTGTTGTGGCAACACCGTCCACCACCACCACCAAAGGCCCAATTTTTCTGCCCTGTTCAACAGGTGCATGCAATTACAATTCTTGATCTAATAATTCATAGCAGGGCCCATTCCTTTGCCCACCAAGAGTAACTGTGAGGGCTTACAGCGTTGTGGCAATACCGTACACCACCAAAGGCCCAATTTTTCTGGCCCTGTTCAACAGGTGCATGCAATTACAAATTTTGATCTAATAATTCACAGCAGGGCCCATTTCTGTGCCCACCAAGAGTAACTGTGAGGGCGTACAGTGTTGTGGCAACACCAACGTCTAATGGGGCAAATTTCTGCAGAGTATATACGGCAGGCCCCTACTTTCAAACATCCAACTTACAAACGACTCCTAGGAAGGGAATTCTATCCTGTTGATTTAATTTGGGAAAAAGGTATCTCCTCTCTACTGATGCTTTATCACCAATCCTTGTTTCAAGTGAGAGGAAATCTACCCCTAGGAAGGGAAATTCTATCCTTATTTTTTTGGATGGAGCTACACTTAGAAATTTACCTGTTCAAAATTACAAACAGATTCTACTTAAGATAAGAACAAACCTACAGTCCCTGTCTTGTTTGCACCGCCTGTATACTGCTGTTCAGAGTATATAGGGTTGTAGGTATAGGGTTTTATTTTGGGTGCGGGGTTCCCCTTAATATCCATACAAGACCCAAAGGGGCTGGTAATGGGCTGGGGTGGGGGGGGGGGGGGGGGGGGAGTGATGGGGTAGCCATGCCATTTTTCTCAAAGATTTTCATCCATATTGCCAGGACAAGACATGACATTAAAGCCGCAAGCAGTTTTAAATGGCTTCTTTTTTTCCTTTACAAATGTCATTTTTTGCAGGGACAGTTCTAAACAGGAGAAACACATGCCACTTCATATGCATACTTTAGACACCCCCCAGGTACCATATTTAAAGGAATATTTCACTTTTTTTTTTTCACTTAATGCATTATTAAAATGACTGCTCCCGAAAAAACGTCAGTTTTTAAAACTTCTTTTTGCATTGATTCATGTCCCCTGGGGCAGGACCCGGGTCCCCAAACCTGTTTTATGACATTAACATGCATATTGGCCATTATAATTAGCACTTTAGATTTCGAACGTTCGCGTCCATTGTAACTAATAGGGTTCGAATATTCGTGCAAACTTTCGGTCCGTTCGCAGTGTTCAGCTCATCCCTAATTCTTAGTATAATTGTGCTCATCTTAATGACTTAGTGGAAAGACTCAGAAAGACAGCAGGGTATGCTAAAAATAGCCCCAGTTAAGAGAGCCGCTGGTATTGTTTTGGGTCCCTGAGTACAGCTCCACCAACCCCCGGCAAATTTGGCTCTACCCGCTCTGGCCCAGTTAGTAAAGGGGTCTACCCGCTCTGGCACAGTAGTAAAGGGGTACGTCCCTATGCACATAAAACTTATCTTATACTCTAAATGTAATTGGTATGAACTCACAAGCAGACTGCTGAAATAAGAATAACTGGCTTTACTTTGGCAGTAAGGAAAAAAGAATAGCAACATGCATTTGAACATATATATCACAATACTTTAGCAGGTCCCTGCAATATGCACTTTAAACATGTACACAGGTATATGAATCTAACAATGGGGAAACGGAGCGCCAAGTGTGGCGACCGTCTGCTATGCACCCCTGAGGTGCAATAAATCTATCTGCGCCTACCTAACGGACCAGGCCTGATCCCTAGTAATAGAGCTCAGTCCTTGTACTAGTACAGTGTTCTTCACCGGCAATAAATCTGTAGAGGTGGTGCACATGTAGCTTTAAATGGTGTCATTTGTAATCCACAAAAAGTAACATTGCTGCTCTGAGGTAAATTGCGCCTAGGCAGTTCAATAGGCATAAAACGTGTGTGTCAATGCAGGATTGAGCCTACAGGCTCTCTCACCAATCCTTGGGGTACCGTCCTCCGATCCGGTCCCTCTAATGGCGGCTCTGGTCTCTTCAATGGCGGCGTCCGGTCTCCTCAGTCACAGCCCTGCACTCCGGTCATCAGCTCCGTCCGACCGACAGTAAGGGGAAGTCTCCGCTCCGCTGCTGTGGACTCTGAGGTAGGAGAGTCTCACTCCATCGGCTGCAAGGCCCAGGCTTCAGGCCTTCAGCTCCGGTCCGCACAGGTGTCTCTGCTGGCTGTAGTCTCCGCGTCACACGCTCTGTCAGCAGAGGCAGGCCAGTCCTGTCAGGCCTCAGAAGAGGAAGTGTCCCAAGAGGAAGAGGCGGTCTCCCCTCTTCCCTTTTATAATCTCCCCCAGCAGCCTCCCGGGCGGAAGTCAGCAGCCCGGGGCCCTGGGGAATCATGGGAGATGTAGTCTCTACCAGAAAAAGGGGTAGAACCCCGCTACACACTCCCCCCACTTTAAATCTTTGGTCCCCAAAGATAGTGTTCAAACTACAAACTTTCTCGGGAACAACATTTTCACATAATTTGGACAGAGGAGCTTCCCACCAATTGGCATGAGATGGGGAGCTGTCCTGTCTACAGGTCACTTCAGTGTGTGCGACCTGCTTAACTGTGCCAGAGAGTGAGCTGGGGTTGCCCTCCACTAAATGAACAGCGGAAGGGTCAGGGCTTTCAGCACTTCTCCTTGCTGTAGTAACAGAGTCCTCTGAACTTTCTCCCATCTTGGGGTAAGTTAACTTCTTGGGAGGCTTCACACTCCTGCGAGCTCTCTGTTCTCTTGGAACTTCTTCAGGAACACATTCTGGCAACATCTCTGGTTCTGGAACATCTTCTTCTTGTTCTGGGTAGAGACCAGGGATATCTTCCCAGCACTCAGGCACATCACTGAATGGCACAAACTCTGTGGCTTCTGGGTTCAATGTGTTATCTTCCACATCTTCAGTAGGTGGAAGATCTATGGCAGAATTTCCTGGAGTTGAGGAAGGCCATAGCCATTCAAGTTCTCCTCTTTCTTCCTCTGGTTGGGGGTCCTGTCCACCCCTAACTTGGGAGGTCTGGGACCTAGTATTAGGCCTGGGGGTATCCAGAATGGAAACAGATTCAGGTACATCTCTTGCTGGAGGCATTCTGACTGCTTCAGTGAGTGGGAGCAAATGATTCCTATGCCAGGTCTTCAAAGGCCCCAATCTTCCTTCTGGCTTCAACTTGTAGACAGGCAATCCTGGAAGTTTCCTACAGATGATATATGGTTCTGATCTCCATCTATCAGCAATCTTGTGTTTTCCAGGGATCCCTAGGTTCCGTAACAGTACACGGTCCCCAGGCTGTAGGTCCTGTACTCTCACTTTCAAATCAAAGTTCCTCTTATTTCGGGCCCCCCTCTGGTAGGAGGCCGCTTGAGCTTTTTCATAAGCTATCTTCAGACTGCGCCTCAGTCTGTCCACATATCCTTTGTGGGAGGCAGCAGAGGCATGGTCTAAGGAAATGCCAAAGGCCAAATCCACTGGCAATCTTGCTTCTCTCCCAAACATAAGCCGGTAAGGGGAAAAACCTGTCACATCACTTGTGGTGCAATTGTAGGCATGCACTAGAGCTGAAATGTGTTGGCTCCAATGTTGCTTCTTCTCTGTTTCCAAAGTTCCCAACATGTTCAATAGGGTCCTGTTGAACCTTTCAGGCTGGGCATCACCTTGAGGGTGATATGGTGTGGTCCTAGTCTTCTCTACTCCCAGAGAATCTAGTAGCTTCCTGATCAGGCGACTCTCAAAGTCCCTTCCTTGGTCTGAGTGGATTCTCTGTGGCAGTCCATAGTGAACAAAGTACTTCTCCAAGAGTACCTTGGCTACTGTAGAGGCCTTCTGGTCCTTGGTTGGGAAAGCCTGAGCATAACGAGTGAAATGGTCGGTTACCACCAGAACATTTCCCAATCCGCTCAAATCGGGTTCAAGGCAGAGAAAATCAATGCATACCAGATCCATTGGGCCTTCACTCTGTAGGTGGCCCATTGGGGCAGCTTGATGGGGTAAAGTCTTCCTCTGAATGCATCTTGCACAGGAATGGCAATACTCCTCCACTTCGGCCCTCATGCAGGGCCAGTAAAACCGGTCTCTGACAAGTTGGAAGGTTCTCTCTGCTCCCAAGTGACCATGCTGGTCATGTAAGGCAATCAGCACAGTCTCTCGATGCTTCTCCGGGAGAAACAACTGCCACTTGTCTTCTGGTCCATCAGAGGGGCCCCTTCGGTAGACTACCCCCTGATGCACCTGTAGCTTGTCCAATTCTTTCCTCAATAGGCGAGCTTCTTTAGAAGGGTGAAGGCGAAGTCCCTCTGGACTCTTGTCTTCCAGGGCTTCCAGGACCAATTTCCCCATGGGTCTTCCAATTGGTCACACCTTAACTCCTTCTTGGACAGCTTCGGCAGACACTCTTCTGCCAGTTGAGTTACCCCACAGTAACACTTTGGGACTCCCACTGTGGTAACTCCTATCTCTTCAGCTCTGGATCCTCCTCTGGCTTGGAGTTCAGCCCCCTGACAAAGGGCTCGCACTCCATCTGGTGCCACTTGGGTCCAGTCTTCCCAGTCATCGACCATGACATGGGATCTTCGGGACAGGGCATCTGCATCCCTATTTCCAGCCCCTGGTCTGTACTTGAGACTGAAATTGAATCCAGACAACGCCGCCAACCATCTGTGTCCAGTTGCATCCAGCTTGGCGGTGGTGAATAGATAGGTCAAGGGGTTGTTATCTGTCTTTACAGTAAACTCGGCCCCATACAAGTAGTCTCTCAGTTTGTCAACAACTGCCCATTTGAGGGCTAAGAACTCCAACTTGTGGGTGGGATAGTTCTTCTCGGAGGGGGTCAGGCTCCGGCTCACATAGGCCACTGGTCGTAGCTGGTCTTCATGCTCCTGGTAGAGTACTCCACCTAGGCCCTCATGGCTGGCATCAACATGTAGCTCATAGGGTCTAGTGGGATCAGCGTAGGCCAAAACTGGGGCTGTGGTGAGACTTCTCTTCAAGGTTCTGAAAGCCTCTTCACACCTTGAGTTCCACTGGTCTTGGACCGACTCACTGGACCTCCTAGGCCCCATTCCATCTTCCTCTCCTTCTGTCTTCAGCAGCTCGTTGAGGGGTTTGGCAATGCGGGCAAATCCATCCACAAACCTGCGGTAGTAGGAGCAGAACCCCAAGAAAGACCGAAGTTCTGTAACTGTTGTGGGCCTTGGCCACGAAGTAACTGCCTCCAACTTCTCAGGGTCTGTGGCCACTCCTTTTTCAGACACTATGTGTCCCAGATAGTTCACAGAAGACTGATAGAACCGACACTTCTCTGGAGAAAGTTTAAGTCCCTCTTCACTGAGCCTCTTCAGTACTTTCTCCAACCTGGCTTCATGTTCTTCCAAAGTCTTTCCAAAGACAATGACATCGTCCAGGTACACAAGGACTTCTATGAGGTTCATGTCTCCAACTGTCCTTTCCATTAGGCGTTGAAACGTAGCAGGAGCTCCAGATAGGCCCTGGGGCATCCTGTTGAACTCAAAGAATCCCACTGGGGTTATGAAGGCAGTCTTTTCTCTATCTTCTGGATGCATGGGGATTTGGTAATACCCACTCTTGAGGTCCATCACACTGAACCACTTAGCTCCAGATAAACTCTGCAAGGCATCTTCTATCCTTGGCGTGGTGTACTGGTCAGGAATGGTCCTCCTGTTGAGAGTTCTGTAGTCAATGCACAGTCTCAATGACCCATTCTTCTTTCTGACTACCACAATTGGGGAGGCATAGGGGCTCCTGGATTCCCTAATCACTCCCGTCTTCTTCAATTCCGCAAGCTGCTCCCTCAGATCCTCCAGATCTGCTAGCGGGACTCGCCTCACTCTTTCTCTGAATGGCTTGTCCTCTTGCATGCGGATTCGGTGGGTGGCACTCCTCGCACACCCCACGTCAAACTCATCTTTGGAGAAAATCTTCTCCCATCTGGTCAGCTGGGCCTTGGCTCTCTCTTTCCAAGCTCCAGGTAGGTTAGGGTTTTCCATGGAGAGTTTCTTCCAAACATCTTCTCCTTCACCCGTCCCCTTCACTTCTGACCAGCCAACTGGGACAGCAGGACTCACCTGTCCCAGAAGCATCCTGGCAGGGATCTCCACGGGCTGCTCCGTGGGGTTCCTCACACTGACAGGGACTCTTCCCCTTGCCTTCTTCAGGTCCTTCAGTGAAATTACTTCTGGTATCACCTCCAGACCTGAGTGACCCTCCATTGGGTCAGGTTCCAACATTACAAAGGGGCCAGGCTGCTCCCAAGTAAGTTTCACCGTGGCTCTCATGCAGGTCACCTCTCCAGGCTGTAACACTGCTCCTTCTTTTCCAAGCCTCCATACCCTTCCTATCCCCTCACTTGGGGTCTTCTGCTCTAGGACCAACCGCTGGTAGGCTGCCTTCAGCATGGGATGGATCTTGGGAGTTGAAAGATTCTCTTTCTTCACCAGGGGGGTCAGAAGCCTTCTGACTAGGTCCGTGTTCGTCCCTATGATCAGGGAAGTCTTGCTGGTTCCTGGTGGGCGGGGACACACCACTGCTAAGGTGTCGAACACTTCAGACTTCCCAGCTACGGATGGGTCAAACGTCAATCTGATGGGTAAGTATCCATCATAGGGGAAACTCTGGGTTCCCAATCCCCTTATCTCCAACTCTTCTATCTTCTGTATTGGCAGATGACTCAGGTATCTGTCATAGAAGTCCCTGTACAACAGGGTCACTTGTGCTCCAGTGTCCAGAAGGGCCTTCGTGTACACTCCTTCCACTTGGATGGGTACAGTAGGGGATGGACCAACTAGCTCTTCTGGGTAGGGCCTAGTTGGTGCTGTCCTCTTCTTTGGACTCTTTGCTTTACCAGCACTTGATTTGCACTTGCTCCTTTCTTGAGCCTGGTATGCATTGATTTTCTCCCTCTTAGTGGGAGTGTGAACCCGTTGAGGGATATTGTTATCTCTCACTTTGAAGAGTTCACGCTTGGGGGTGCTGTGTCTCTCCGGAGGGGTCTTGCCCCCTTTCTCTGGAGTGCACCTTGGTTGAGGATCCCTGGGCCCCTTCTGAGGGGTTTGGTCTCCTCGCTTTCTCTTCTTGTTGTGCTTCTTGGAGCTCACTGAAGGTGATGGGCACCCGGTTGACTCCTTCACCGGGGCCCTTTGGCGTTTCCCACCGGCTGGCGGTTTTCTGCCTTCTTCTTCTTGGGACTGGAACATATAGCTGCAATATGACCAATTCCTCCACAATTAAAGCAAATCATCTCACTGTGGTCAAGAGGGGATGCTGGTGCTGGAACAGCTGGAAACAATTCCCTCCTGCTTGTTTCCTTCTTGGGACTGGGCGTCTCTTTCGCCACTAGAGATGTCAGTATCTCCATCATCTGGGACATCTGCAACTTCAGGGCATCTACCTCTGTGTCTCTTTCAGGGGTTAAGGCCGACCTGACCGTGGCCACTGTAGACTTTGTAGACCCCATCACCTGCTTCTCCCTTTTCTCTTCCAACATGGCCTCTTCTTCTCTGACCATTCGGATGAGGTCAGGGTAGTCCAGGCTCTTCCCATCCTGCCGGGTGCGTAGAATTAGTGCGACAGGGTCCAAGGGTTGGGCTCCCCTCATCACCTGCTGGGCACGGGCTTCATCTACCTTCCCTGGATCTATCCCCTTCTTCAGGATAATCCTATGCAGGATCTTGTCTATGCGTCCCATGTACTCTGACAGCTTCTCCCCTGTCTTCTGGTAACAGTGTTCCAGTTGATAGGTAAGTTCTGTGACTTTTTCTGTCCCACCAAACACACCTTCCAGGATGTCTATGTAGTCCTGGGCAGTGCAATCCTTTTTACTCGTCTTCAGATTGCGTATGGCCTCTAAGGCAGGTCCTTTTAGGCTTTCAACAATCCTTTGCTTCTTTCTGCCTTCTGAGACCTCCCATTCTTCTAGGGCCTGCGTGGCACCATCTAACCACTCTTCAAATCCCTCTTCTCCCGAGGGTACAGGTGTCCTCCCTGAAAACATCCGGAGTTTCCTGTATCCCGACATTGGGTAATCCCGGGGTCTCTTCTGCACTGGGTTACAATTTCCCCTAGAACAGCACACAGTTCTGCACTAAGAGTAGTGTGTGTGGGTGCGGGACTTTCCGCGCCCTTCTGCTCCTCCTTCTTTGGAGATAGAATGGCTTTCATAGGAGAGTAGTCTCCCTTCCGCGGCAGCGCATGCAGCAATTGGTAGTGCTGACCATTTGGTGCCTGTATGCTCTGGCTCCTGAACTGCTCTGGAGTCTCTTCCTTCCACTCTATTAAGGCGTATGTGTACCCAGCGTCATTTCTCATGTCCATTATCCATGACTTCTGGCATGGGGATAATGACATTATGAGCTGCTTGACTGCCTCTCTCTGCCACATCCCTGGCAGTTCAATAACTGCTGCTGCGGCTGGGTCAGCGGCCCATGTTGCGGACCACCGTCCCACTTCTATTGGGTCCATGCCGGCACCTTCTGGCGGCTTTTCCCGCTGACTCAGGATCCCGGACGAGCCCCCACGTGTAGCGCTACCCCCAGTTAAGAGAGCCGCTGGTTTGTTTTGGGTCCCTGAGTACAGCTCCACCAACCCCCGGCAATTTGGCTCTACCCGCTCTGGCACAGTTAGTAAAGGGGTACGTCCCTATGCACATAAAACTTAGCTTATACTCTAAATGTAATTGGTATGAACTCACAAGCAGACTGCTGAAATAAGAATAACTGGCTTTACTTTGGCAGTAAGGAAAAAGAATAGCAACATGCATTTGAACATATATCTCACAATACTTTAGCAGGTCCCTGCAATATGCACTTTAAACATGTACACAGGTATATGAATCTAACAATGGGGAAACGGAGCGCCCAGCGTGGCGACCGTCTGCTATGCACCCCTGAGGTGCAATAAATCTATCTGCGCCTACCTAACGGACCAGGCCTGATCCCTAGTAATAGAGCTCAGTCCTTGTACTAGTACAGTGTTCTTCACCGGCAATAAATCTGTAGAGGTGGTGCACATGTAGCTTTAAATGGTGTCATTTGTAATCCACAAAAAGTAACATTGCTGCTCTGAGGTAAATTGCGCCTAGGCAGTTCAATAGGCATAAAACGTGTGTGTCAATGCAGGATTGAGCCTACAGGCTCTCTCACCAATCCTTGGGGTACCGTCCTCCGATCCGGTCCCTCTAATGGCGGCTCTGGTCTCTTCAATGGCGGCGTCCGGTCTCCTCAGTCACAGCCCTGCACTCCGGTCATCAGCTCCGTCCGACCGACAGTAAGGGGAAGTCTCCGCTCCGCTGCTGTGGACTCTGAGGTAGGAGAGTCTCACTCCATCGGCTGCAAGGCCCAGGCTTCAGGCCTTCAGCTCCGGTCCGCACAGGTGTCTCTGCTGGCTGTAGTCTCCGCGTCACACGCTCTGTCAGCAGAGGCAGGCCAGTCCTGTCAGGCCTCAGAAGAGGAAGTGTCCCAAGAGGAAGAGGCGGTCTCCCCTCTTCCCTTTTATAATCTCCCCCAGCAGCCTCCCGGGCGGAAGTCAGCAGCCCGGGGCCCTGGGGAATCATGGGAGATGTAGTCTCTACCAGAAAAAGGGGTAGAACCCCGCTACACTTAAAACAAAACTATGCACAGTAATTGTAATATAAACTAGAAAAGCTAAAATTTCTGGGGAAATTGTGTGAAGTGTTCTTACCTCCACCTACTGGAGTGGGCGGAGTAACTGGGTGGAGTGGCTTGAGTAACCGTTGTGTGGTTGGAGTGGCTGAAGTAACTGTGAAAAGTGTTTAAAAGCTTAATATTTTAACCACTTGCCGACCGCCCCATGTAGATATACGTCGGCAGAATGGCACGTACAGGCAGAACCACGTACCTGTACGTGCCATTCTTCAGGCGGTTGGGGGGTCCGATCGGACCCCCCTCCGCCGGCGGGGACGGTCGGCATCGCTTCAGGAGCGATCCGGGACGAGGGGACGGCCAGTGGTTTCTGGCCACCCCCTCGCGATCGCTCCTGGCGAATGAAAACCTTCCCCTTCCTGTCTATTGTATAGACAGGAAGGCGGAAGTGATGTCACGCTCGGTGCGCCGGTCTATGTGACCGGAACGCCGAGCAGAGAAGATGTAAAGGTTAGTGCACAAACAGTACACTGACACCAGTACACATAGGCACACAATCCACCCCCCTGTCACCCCCAGATCACCCCCCAGATCACCCCCTCTCCCCCCCCAGTCACAGTGTCACTAATTGCAGTGATCATTTATTTACTGATCACTGCATTTAGTGTCAGTGTGACTGTAATAACTGTCAGGGCAGTTAGTTTTAGGTCCTAGGTAGCCCCCGACCCCCCCCCCTAATAAAGGTTTAACCCCCTGATTGCCCCTAGTTAACCCCTTCACCCCCTTTTGCCAGTGTCACTAAGCGATCGTTTTTCTGATCGCTGCATTGTGTCGCTAGGTAACCATTTTTTTTTTATTTTAACCGCCATGTTTTATATAGGTTCATAAATAGTTTTATAGGTCAGGTACCCCCATATTACAACCTAAATAAAGGTTTTAACCCCCTGATTGCCCCTAGAGTTAACCCTTTCACCAGTAATCACCGTATAACTGTCACTGGTGACGCTGGTTAGCCAGTTAGTTATTTCGTTATTTAGGTTCCCCGTCAGGTTTTTATATAGCGTCAGGTACCCCCATATATTACCTAATAAAGGTTTAACCCCCTGATTGCCCCTAGTTAACCCTTTCACCCCTTTTGCCAGTGTCACTAAGCGATCGTTTTTCTGATCGCTGCATTAGTGTCGCTAGGTAACCAGTTTTTTTTTAGGTTAACCGCCATGTTTATATAGGTTCATAAATAGGTTTATAGGTCAGGTACCCCCATATTACAACCTAAATAAAGGTTTTAACCCCCTGATTGCCCTAGAGTTAACCCTTTCACCAGTGATCACCGTATAAAATGTCACTGGTGACGCTGGTTAGCCAGTTAGTTATTTCGTTATTTAGGTTCCCCGTCAGGTTTTTATATAGCGTCAGGTACCCCCATATATTACCTAATAAAGGTTTAACCCCCTGATTGCCCCTAGTTAACCCTTTCACCCCCTTTTGCCAGTGTCACTAAGCGATCGTTTTTCTGATCGCTGCATTAGTGTCGCTAGGTAACCAGTTTTTTTTTTTTTGTATTACTGTTACGGGTGACGCTGGTTAGTTAGCTTGTTTTTTATACTGTCAGGGCACCCGCCATTTATTACCCAATAACGGTTTAACCCCCTGATCGCCCGGCGGGTGATATCAATTAGGTTTTAGGGTCAAATAAGGTCTGCGTCGCCCCAGGTTAGTGCCAGTACCGCAAACACCCACGCGCAAAGCATACACCTCCCTTAGTGGTATAGTATCTGAACAGATCAATATCTGATCTGATCAGATCTATACTAGCGTCCCAGCAGTTTAGGGTTCCAAAAAAACGCATTGTTAGCGGGATCAGCCCAGATACCTGCTAGCACCTGCGTTTTCCCCCTCCGCCCAGCCCAGCCCAGCCCAGCCCACCCAAGTGCAGTATCGATCGATCACTGTCACTTACAAAACACTAAGCACACATAACTGCAGCGTTCGCAGAGTCAGGCCTGATCCCTGCGATCGCTAACATTTTTTTTGTGGTAGCGTTTTGATTCAGTCGCTAACAGTCAGGAGCTTTTTTACCTGTGAATCTCAAAAAAAATAAAAAAACACAAAATAGTTGTCGTTTTATTGTTCTCTCTCTCTCTCTATTGTTGCTCTTTTTTTACTCCATTCTATTCTGCAATGTTTTATTATGTTTTATCATGTTTTATCATGCTTGCTTTTCAGGTAT
>CM053033.1:136722986-136753604 GCA_028564925.1 Lithobates sylvaticus
CACCAAAGGCCCATTTTTTTCAGCCCCTGTTTAACAGGGGCGTGTAATTACAAATCTTGATCTAATAATTCTCAGCAGGGCCCATTTCTGCGCCCACCAAGAGTAACTGTGAGGCTTACAGTGTTGTGGCAACACCGTCCACCACCACCACCAAAGGCCCAATTTTTTCTGCCCTGTTCAACAGGTGCATGCAATTACAATTCTTGATCTAATAATTCATAGCAGGGCCCATTCCTTTGCCCACCAAGAGTAACTGTGAGGGCTTACAGTGTTGTGGCAATACCGTACACCACCAAAGGCCCAATTTTTCTGGCCCTGTTCAACAGGTGCATGCAATTACAAATTTTGATCTAATAATTCACAGCAGGGCCCATTTCTGTGCCCACCAAGAGTAACTGTGAGGGCGTACAGTGTTGTGGCAACACCAACGTCTAATGGGGCAAATTTCTGCAGAGTATATACGGCAGGCCCCTACTTTCAAACATCCCACTTACAAACGACTCCTACTTGCAAACGGAAGGAGAAAACAGGAAGTGAGAGGAAATCTACCCCTAGGAAGGGAAATTCTATCCTGTTAGATTTCATTTGGGAAAAAGGTATCTCCACTCTACTGATGCTTTATCACCAATCCAAAAAAACACTTTTCCAAAAACATTTGTCATTGGGGCGGAAAGTGAGGTGAAATGTTCTGAACAGGTGCACAGACAGCAAAACAAATGTTACAGGGGTTATAACTCTTCCCTATGTTCTCCAAAAAGCTTAAAAATAGATTTTTTTTGGATGGAGCTACACTTAGAAATTTACCTGTTCAAAATTACAAACAGATTCTACTTAAGATAAGAACAAACCTACAGTCCCTGTCTTGTTTGCACCGCCTGTATACTGCTGTTCAGAGTATATAGGGTTGTAGGTATAGGGTTTTATTTTGGGTGCGGGGTTCCCCTTAATATCCATACAAGACCCAAAGGGGCTGGTAATGGGCTGGGGTGGGGGGGGGGGGGGGGTGTGATGGGGTAGCCATGCCATTTTTCTCAAAGATTTTCATCCATATTGCCAGGACAAGACATGACATTAAAGCCGCAAGCAGTTTTAAATGGCTTCTTTTTTCCTTTACAAATGTCATTTTTTTGCAGGGACAGTTCTAAACAGGAGAAACACATGCCACTTCATATGCATACTTTAGACACCCCCCAGGTACCATATTTAAAGGAATATTTCACTTTTTTTTTTCACTTAATGCATTATTAAAATGACTGCTCCCGAAAAAACGTCAGTTTTTAAAACTTCTTTTTGCATTGATACATGTCCCCTGGGCAGGACCCGGGTCCCCAAACCTGTTTTATGACATTAACATGCATATTGGCCATTATAATTAGCACTTTAGATTTTGAACGTTCGCGTCCATTGTAACTAATAGGGTTCGAATATTCGCGCAAACTTTCGGTCCGTTCGCAGTGTTCAGCTCATCCCTAATTCTTAGTATAATATTGCTCATCTTAATGACTTAGTGGAAAGACTCAGAAAGACAGCAGGGTATGCTAAAAATAGCCAAACGCCTAATTGCCACTGCCACATCAGCATGGTTGTTTACATAATTTGCATGCTCAATTGTATGCAATGGTATGTTATTTAGCAAAAATATTGTGTGGAAATAAAATAATCAAACACTAGTGAACACGCAGGGTGTTAGCATGGTTGGGATTTTAACTCATGATGACCTAAATGCTTTTTGTGCTGAGTATGATTAGACTTGCATAATAGTTTAGTACGATTAAAGAATGAACATAGATAATTAGAACCCTATAGTCTCCTAAAAAAGAAATGTAACATTATTTTTTTTTGTTACATAAAACAGATATGTAACTGTAAATTATAAATACATACAACCTTACAGAATAGCAGACATTATTCTGTAATAATCATTCAGAACAGCATTCTTTAGCAAAAGAAGAAAACAAAACTATGCACAGTAATTGTAATATAAACTAGAAAAGCTAAAATTTCTGGGGAAATTGTGTGAAGTGTTCTTACCTCCACCTACTGGAGTGGGCGGAGTAACTGGGTGGAGTGGCTTGAGTAACCGTTGTGTGGTTGGAGTGGCTGAAGTAACTGTGAAAAGTGTTTAAAAGCTTAATATTTTAAAAAGTATAAATAGTCATAAAAAAGTCCCATCATTTTTTCTAAAATTGTTTTTTTTTCTAAAATTATTTTATTTTTTTCTAAAATAATTTTTTTCTTTCAAAAATGTTTTTTTTTTTTTTTTTAATTATTTTATTATTTTCTTTATGGGGGGTCATACTGTTTTGGGTGATCATGTTGTGGTCATAATGTTTTGGCTGATCATGGGGTGGTCATAATGTTTTTGCTAATCATGCGAGGTCATAATGTTTTGGCTGATCATGGGGTGGTCATAATGTTTTTGCTAATCATGCGAGGTCATAATGTTTTGGCTGATAATGGGTGGTCATAAATTATTTGGCTGATAATGGGGTGGTCATAAATTATTTGGCTGATAATGGGGGGTCATAATGTTTTGGCTGATCATGAGGGGGTCATAATGTTTTGGCTGATTATGGGGTTGTCAGCTTTTGTCACCTCCCACTTTTTGAAAATTCCGCCATTCATTCCTATGGGAAAAAAATTTGCAGCAAAAACAACGATATTTTGTGAACCATATATATATATCGGTATATTACTGTCTATGTAGTGTAAAAGCTGTGGGAGGTGTTAGGGTGGTAAATTTGGCTATAATAATAATAATAATATATATGTGAGATAACAGTAAGTGGTCTGCTATGAAAGAACACTTAACTAGAAAAGCTACAATTTATGGGGAAATTGTGTGAAGTGTTCTAGCCTCCACCTACTGGAGTGGGCGGAGTAACTGGGTGGAGTGGCTTGAATAACTGTTGTGTGGTTGGAGTGGCTGGAGTAACTGTGAAAAGTGTTAAAAAGCTTAATATTTTAAAAAGTATAAATAGTATTAAAAAAGTTGAAGTCTCATCATTAGCTGAAAGAGCTGAACATTTGTTTCAAAAATTATTTTTATTTTTTCCAAAAATGTTTATTTTTTTATTCAAATTTTTTTTTTATTATTATAATTTTTTTTCATGGGGTGGTCATAATATTTTGACTGATCATGGGGGGTCATAATGTTTTGGCTGATAGAAAAAAAGTTGAAGTCCCATCATCAGCTGAAAGAGCTGAACATTTTTTTCAAAAATAATTTTTTTTTTTTTCTAAAATGTTTATTTTTTCAATTTATTTTTCCAAATTATTTTTTTTTTAAAAAAGATTTTTTTTTAAAAAAGATTTTTTTTTCAAAAAAATGATTTTTTTTTCAAAAATGATTTTTTTTTTTCAAAAATGATTTTTTTTTTTTCAAAAATTTATTTTTCCAATTTTTTTTTTAATAATTTTTTTTTTTTTTAATTATTATTTTTTTTTTTTCTAAAATTATTATTTTTTTTCTAAAATTATTATTTTTTTTCTAAAATTATTATTTTTTTTTCTAAAATTATTATTTTGTTTTCTAAAATTATTTTTGTTTTCTAAAATTATTTTTTTTTGTTCAAATATTTTTTTTTCTAAAATTATATATATTTTTTCAAAAAATATAAATTTTTATTATTTTTTTTTTATGGGGGGGTCATAATGTTTTGGCTGATCATGTTGTGGTTATAATGTTTTGGCTGATCATGGGGGGGGTCATAATGTTTTGGCTGATCATTGGGTGGTCATAATGTTTTGGCTGATTATGGGGGGCCATAATGTTTTGGCTGATCATAGGAGGGTCAAAAATGATTTTTTTTTTCTTTTTCAAAAATGTTTTTTTTTTTTTTTCCAAAAATGATATTTTTTTTCCAAAAATGATATTTTTTTTCCAAAAATGATATTTTTTTCCAAAAATGATTTTTTTTTCAAAAAATCATTTTTTTTTCATTATTTTTTTTCTTTTCATGGGGTGTTCATAATGTTTTGGCTGATCATGGGGGGGTCATAATGTTTTGGCTGATCATGTTGTGGTCATAATGTTTTGGCTGATCATGGGGGGGTCATAATGTTTTGGCTGATCATCGGGTGGTCATAATGTTTTGACTGATTATGGGGGGGGGGGGTCATAATGTTTTGGCTGATCATAGGAGGGTCAAAAAAGATTTTTTTTTCTTTTTCAAAAATGTTTTTTTTTTTTCAATCATTTTTTATTATTAATCTGGTGACTGTAGAAATCAAAACCACCGTGATCCACCACCAATAAATAGGGAGGCTGACGCACTGACGTCATCGCGTTCCGCGTTGTGAGCGGGTGTACTGCTAGCCGGCCGGCGTATTTTACTTGTCCTACTTATATGCTTCTTCTTTTGTGTAAGTAGGATTGCTTTTCTTTTAATAAACTTTTAATTTGGTATCACACTATGGGAGCATCCCTTCTCTTCCTGTATTACATACTGGTTGCTGAGTGATTCCTGGTCCGATATTCTTGGAGAGCGTGCATATTCCAAACCGATCTGAAGGAGAAATATCATTGGAATTTCTGTCCCTGGTTAACCCTGTATAAGGAGATCCGGATTGGTGCTGATGCCTGATGGTTCAGATCTGTCTCGTTAACATCATATTACAGGCTTATCTAAGCTTGACCTCTGGTAAGCTCAATCATTTATTGGTGGTGGATCACGGTGGTTTTGATTTCTACAGTCACCAGAATTTTGAGTTCACATTGTCACATATACGAACTATAATTTTCATTTTTTATTTTTCATTTTTATTTTATGTCACTGGACTTTATTGTTTGGGTGCATTTGTGAATTTGCACACATATTGATCGATATATTATTTTTATTTATCATTCATCAGCGCGGCTTTTTGTATTATTCTGTCTTGTTTATTGTGTCTATCTCACAATTTTTTAGCTGCTGCTATTATTTATATATAATTGTTGTTTTTTTCACCTGTTTATATGACTGTGGTCATCACATAACATTTTTTTAGGTATAGGATCAGCGCGGTGTTTATTTCCATTTTTCCATTTTTTATTATTATTTTCTTTTCATGGGGTGTTCATAATGTTTTGGCTGATCATGGGGGGTCATAATGTTTTGGCTGATCATCGGGTGGTCAAAATGTTTTGGCTGATTATGGGGGGGGGGGGGTCATAATGTTTTGGCTGATCATAGGAGGGTCAAAAATGTTTTTTTTTTTTCTTTTCAAAAAAGTTTTTTTTTTACAAAAAAGTTTTTTTTTTTTTTTTTTTCAAAAAAGATTTTTTTTTTACAAAAAAGATTTTTTTTTCAAAAAAGATTTTTTTTTTTCTTATTTTTTTAAATCATTTTTTATTATTATTTTTTTTTTCATGGGGTGTTCATAATATTTTGGCTGATCATGGGGGGTCATAATGTTTTGGCTGATAATGGGGTTGAAAATGATTTATTACTTTTTTTTCAAAAAAATGTTTTGTTTTTTTTTAATTATTTTTATTTTTAAATTTTTTTTTTCCATATCGTTTTTGTATATAGTTAACCCCCCTCCTCCTGTATATAGTTAACCCCCCTCCTCCTGTATACAGTTAACCTCCTCCTCCTGTATATAGTTAACCCCCCTCCTCCTGTATACAGTTAACCTCCTCCTCCTGTATATAGTTAACCCCCTCCTACTGTATACAGTTAACCCCCTTCCTGTACATTAAAGTTAAATTGCTGCACTGAGACAAGAGCAGAAGGGACATGGCATGAGCAGCCGGCGCAGTGTGTTCAGTGGAGAGTAGGGATGAGCCGAACACCCCCGGGTTCGGTTCGCACCAGAACCTGCGAACGGACTGAAAGTTTGCACGAATATTCTAACCCTATTAGTTACAATGGACGCGAATGTTCGAAATCTAAAGTGCTAATTATAACAGCCAATATGCATGTTAATGTCATAAAACAGGTTTGGGGACCCTGCAAAAAGAAGCTTTAAAAACTGACGTTTTTTCGGGAGCAGTCATTTTAATGATGCAAAAAAGTGAAAAAAAAAAGTGAAATATTCCTTTAACCACTTGCTTACCAGGCACTTAAACCCCCCTCCTATCCAGACCAATTTTCAGCTTTTGGTGCTCTCACGCTTTGAATGACAATTACTCAGTCATGCAACATTGTACCCAAATGAATTTTTTGTCCTTTTTTTCCCACAAATAGAGCTTTCTTTTGGTGGTGTTTGATCACCTCTGGGTTTTTTTATTTTTTGCGCTATAAATGAAAAAAGACCGAAAATTTTGAAAAAAAAGCGCATTTTTCTTTGTTTCTGTGATAAAATTTAGGAAATTATTAATTTTTCTTCAAAAATTTTGGCCACAATTTATACCGCCACATATCTTTGGTAAAGATAACCCAAATTAGTGGATATTATTTTGTCTTTGCGAAAGTTAGAGAGTCCACAAACTGTGGTGCAAATTATACAAAATTGATCACATGTGATGCACTGGCGGCCTATCTCATTTCTTGTGAACCGAACAAGCCAGGAAAGTACAAATACCCCCCCCCCCCCCAATGACCCCTTTTTTTGAAAGTAGACATTCCAAGGTATTTAGTAAGAGGCATGGTGAGGTTTTTTGATGTTGTCCCTTTTTCCAACAATTCTTTGCAAAATGAATTTTTTTTTTTTTTTTTTTTTTCCACAAAATTGTCATTGTAATAGGTTATTTCTCTCACATGACATATGTATACCACAAATAACACCCCAAAATAAATTCTGCTACTCCTCCTGAGTATTACGATACCACATGTGTGGGACTTTTTCACAGCCTGGCCACTTAGAGAGGCCCAACATGAAGGGGGGGGGGGGGGGGGGGCAATCACGTGTTCTAGGAGCATAAATTACACATCTAACTTGTTGACTACCTATTACACTTTTGAAGGCCCTGGAGCACCAGGACAATGACACGTGACACTGATGTGGCACTGATGACACGTGACACTGATGTGGCACTGATGACAGATGGTAGTAATACGGGGCACTGATGACACTGATGACAGATGACACTAATATGTGGCACTGATGAGAGATGGCACTAATACGTGGCACTGATATCACGTGGCACTAATATGTGGCACTGATGAGAGATGGCACTAATACGTGGCACTGATGACAGATGGCACTAATATGTGGCACTGATGACACGTGACACTGATGACAGATGGCACTGATACGTGGCATTGATGACAGGTGACACTGATAACAGATGGCACGTGACACTGACAGGTGGCACTGATGACAGATGGCACTAATACATGACACTGATGACAGATGGCACTAATATGTGGCACTGATGACACGTGACACTGATATGGCACTGATGACAGATGGCACTATGTGGCACTGATGCCATGTGGCACTATGTGGCACTGATGACATGTGGCACTGATGTGGCACTGATGACAGATGGCACTGACAGATGGCACTGACAGATGGCACTGATGACAGATGGCACTGATGACAGATGGCACTGGCAGATGGCACTGACGACAGATGGCACAGGCAGATGGCACTGGCAGATGGCACTGGCAGATGGCACTGGCAGATGGCATTGGGGACAGATGGCACTGGCAGATGGCATTGGGGACAGATGGCACTGGCAGATGGCATCGGGGACAGATGGCACTGGCAGATGGCATTGGGGACAGATGGCAGTGGTGGCAGTGGGCACAAATGGCACATTTATTTCGGGTTTTTTTTTTTTTTTTACACTTACGGCGCTGCAGCCGTTCATCTCCCCCTCCTCACACGCTGTCTCTGTGTGAGGAGGGGGAGCGGCGCTGAGAGATGATCTCATATGTTTACATATGAGATCATCTCCCAATGGACACGCCAATCGCACTGTAAACGGCCGCTGTGATTGGCCGTTTAGAGCAATCTGTGATTGGCTGTGTCCGAGGGACACGGCCAACAAAGAATTTCCCTGCTGCGCGCTTGTGAGCGCGCACAGGGGACGAGGAAAGGGGCGGACGTCATATGACACCCTCCCGGGAATTGACATCCGCACCGAGGCCGTCATTAGGCTACGGCCGGATGTCAAGTGGTTAAATATGGTAGCTGAGGGGTGTCTGAAGTATGCATGTGAAGTGGCATGTGTTTCCCTTGTTTAGAACTGTCCCTGCAAAAAATGTAATTTATAAAGGAAAAAAAGAAGCAATTTAAAACTGCTTGCGGCTTTAATGTCATGTCTTGTCCTGGCAATATGGATGAAAATATTTGAGAAAAATGGCATGGCTACCCCAAAATAAAACCCTATACCTACAACGCTATATACAGTGGTGTGAAAAAGTGTTTGCCCCCTTCCTCATTTCCTGTTCCTTTGCATGTTTGTCACACTTAAGTGTTTCGGAACATCAAACCAATTTAAACAATAGTCAAGCACAACACAAGTAAACACAAAATGCAATTTGTAAATGAAGGTGTTTATTATTAAAGGTGAAAATCATGGCCCTGTGTGAAAAAGTGATTGCCCCCTAAACCTAATAACTGGTTGGGCCACCCTTAGCAGCAACAACTGCAACCAAGTGTTTGCGATAACGTGCAATGAGGCTTTTACAGCGTCCTGGAGGAATTTTGGCCCACTCATCTTTGCAGAATTGTCCTAATTCAGTTACATTAGAGGGTTTTCGAGCATGAACTGCCTTTTTAAGGTCATACCACAACATCTCAATAGGATTCAGGTCAGGACTTTGGCTAGGCCACTCCAAAGTCTTCATTTTGTTTTTCTTCAGCCATTCGGTGGTGGACTTGCTGGTGTGTTTAGGATCATTGTCCTGCTGCAGAACCCAAGTTCGTTTCAGCTTGAGTACACGAACAGATGGTCGGACATTCTTCTTCAGGATCTCTTGGTAGACAGCAGAATTCATAGTTCCTTTTATCACGGCAAGTCTTCCAGGTCCTGAAGCAGCAAAACAGCCCCAGACCATCACACTACCACCACCATATTTTACTGTTGGTATAATGTTCTTTTTCTGAAATGCAGTGTTCCTTCTACGCCAGATATACTTGGACACACACCTTCCAAAGAGTTCCACTTTTGTCTCATCGGTCCACAGAATGTTGTCCCAAAAGTCTTGGGGATCATCAAGATGTGTTGTGGAGAAATTGAGACGAGCTTTGATGTTCTTTTTGCTCAGCAGTGGTTTTCTCCTTGGAACTCTGCCATGCAGGCCATTTTTGCCCAGTCTTTTCCTGATGGTGGAGGCATGAACGCTGACCTTAACTGAGGCAAGTGAGGCCTGCAGTTCCTTGGACGTTGTTGTGGGGTCTTTTGTGACCTCTTGGATGAGTCGTCGCTGCGCTCTTGGGGTAATTTTGGGCGGCCGGCCACTCCTGGGAAGGTTCACCACTGTTCCATGTCTTCGCCATTTGTGGATAATGGCTCTCACTGTGGTTCGCTGGATTCCCAAAGCTTTGGAAATGGCTTTATAACCCTTTCCAGACTGATAGATCTCAATTACTTTCTTTCTCAATTGTTCCTGAATTTCATTGGGTCTCGGCATGATGTGTAGCTTTTAAGGATCTTCTGGTGGACCTTACTGTGTCAAGCAGCTCCTATTTAAGTGATGCCTTGATTGTGAACAGGTGTGGCAATAATCAGGCCTGGGTGTGGCTAGAGAAATTGAACTCAGGTGTGGACAACCACAGTTATAGTATGTTTTAACAAGGGGGCAATCACTTTTTCACACAGGGCCATGATGGTTTGGATTTTTTTTCACCTTTAATAATAAAAACACCTTCATTTACAAATTGCATTTTGTGTTTACTTGTGTTGTCCTTGACTATTGTTTAAATTGGTTTGATGTTCCGAAACACTTAAGAGTGACAAACATGCAAAGGAACAGGAAATGAGGAAGGGGGCAAACACTTTTTCACACCACTGTACTCTGAACAGCAGTATACAGGCGGTGCAAACAAGACAGGGACTGTAGGTTTGTTCTTATCTTAAGTAGAATCTGTTTGTAATTTTCAACAGGTAAATTTCTAAGTGTAGCTCCATCCAAAAAAATCTATTTTTAAGCTTTTTAGAGAACATAGGGAAGGGTTATCACCCCTGTAACATTTGTTTTGCTGTCTGTGCACCTGTTCAGAACATTTCACCTCACTTTCCGTCCCAATGACAAATGATTTTGGAAAAGTGGGGTTTTATTGAAACAAGGATTGGTGATAAAGCATCAGTAGAGAGGAGATACCTTTTTCCCAAATTAAATCTAACAGGATAGAATTTCCCTTCCTAGGGGTAGATTTCCTCTCAGTTCCTGTTTTCTCCTTCCGTTTGCAAGTAGGAGTCGTTTGTAAGTGGGATGTTTGAAAGTAGGGGCCTGCCGTATATACTCTGCAGAAATTTGCCCCATTAGATGTTGGTGTTGCCACAACACTGTAAGCCCTCACAGTTACTCTTGGTGGGCACAGGAATGGGCCCTGCTGTGAATTATTAGATCAAAATTTGTAATTGCATGCACCTGTTGAACAGGGCAGAAAAATTGGGCCTTTGCTGGTGGTGGACGGTGTTGCCACAAGACTGTAAGCCCTCACAGTTACTTTTGGTGGGCGCAGGAATGGGCCCTGCTGTGAACTATTAGATCAAGATTAGTAATTACACGCCCCTGTTAAACAGGGGCTGAAAAAATTGTGCCTTAGGCACTGGTGCTGGTGCCACAACACTGCAACCCCTCACAGATTCTGTACTCTGAGCACAGCAATGAGACCTGTTGCAAAGCATTGCATTCAAAATTGTAATTACACACCCCTGTTAAACAGGGGCTGAAAAATTGGGCCTTAGGCACTGGTGCTGGTGCCACAACACTGCAACCCCTCGCAGATACTGTACTCTGAGCACAGCAATGAGACCTGTTGCAAAGCATTGCTGTCAGAGAACTCACGGTACCAATGCCTGTCTTCATGCAGCAGGGGCGAATCACTCTGCGGGTGCCAGTACCCATGCGCAGCGTCCCCAACAGAACCGAACGAGCTCCGGAACGTGCGGGCGTACCCGCGCACCAACACGAATGTGTGCGCATCCTCGCACTCCAATACGAACGGGTGCGCGCACTCACACGTCAGTGCGAACGGGTGCACGCACTCGCACGTCAGTGCGAACGTGTATGCGCACCCGCGCACGGACGTTCACCTCCACCAATCCCAGCACAGAGCGCCATATGTAAACAAGGCCTTCACATGGTGTCAGTGCTGGATCGTCTTCAGTCTGTTCCCTGAGTACCTGCTTGTTATTACCTGTTACCTTGCTCCTGATCAACCCGGCTTCCTTGACTACTCTTCTGGATCATCCCTACTTATTGGCTGCCCACTACAATACTGACCTTGGCTCGGACTTCTTGACTACGGCTCTGCTCCTTGATTTTGTACCTCACCGTCTGCCCGTTGCCAACCTCTGCCTGCCCTTGACTACGAACTTGCCTTCCGCCTTGTACCCTGTTTTCCAGCCAGTTGCCGACCCCTGCCTGTCTTGACGTCGCAGTGCCTATACCCACCTGTCCGGCCACCACTGGATATAGTCTTGGTTACCAACTTCCACACCTGCTTTCCAGAAGAAGCGGTATCTCCAAGCACCAGTCTCCTAGCCGCAGGCACCTGTTCCCTTTCGTGCCCCAGCACTCCCTGTTCCCACCATCAGGGGTGTTGGGACCGGAACCGTGCACAAGGCCACCCCCAGCATCCGGACTCCGCTGTAAGGTACGTGACAGTACGATCCAGCCAGAATGGAGTCTGAAGGGGGGGCCTCGCCTTTGGAAGCCCTGTGCCAGCAGATGGCGGCCCTTACCCAGGCAGTCCAGGGCCTGCGAGATGGTTATCACCAACTGGAACAGAGAGTGGAATCCATATCCCCAAGCCCTGCAACTCATCAGGCGACCATGGCATCCCGGACCTCCGGCCCAGCAACCTCCGCATCAGCACCCACATTAATGGTGCCACCCCCAGAGCCTCGTGTGCCCCCTCCAGAACGGTTTTCAGGGGATCACAGCAAGTTCCGTTCCTTCAGGAATGCCTGCCGGCTTTACTTTCTGCTACAACCTCGCACCTTCTCCCTGGAGAGCACTAAGGTGGGGTTCATAGTCTCACTACTCCAAGTGGAACCTCAAACTTGGGCCCACCATCTGTTGGAACAAGCCAGCCCTCTGCTGGATACCCTGGACTTATTCTTGAATGAAATGGCCAAACTATATGATGATCCTCAGCGCGCCTCAACAGCGGAGGCCAACCTCCATGCCCTCCAGCAAGGGCGTCGGCCAGTGGAGGAGTGTAACAGACTTTAGGCGGTGGAGTTCTGACACCTCTTGGAACGACGCCGCCCTCCTCTATCAATTCCGCATGGGCCTCTCTGAGGCACTGAAAGACGAGCTAGCCCATGTGGGGATCCCTAGTTCCTTGGAGGACCTGATCCAGCTGGCTATCCAGCACTCCCTGTTCCCACCATCAGGGGTGTTGGGACCGGAACCGTGCACAAGGCCACCCCCAGCATCCGGACTCCGCTGTAAGGTACGTGACAGTACGATCCAGCCAGAATGGAGTCTGAAGGGGGGGCCTCGCCTTTGGAAGCCCTGTGCCAGCAGATGGCGGCCCTTACCCAGGCAGTCCAGGGCCTGCGAGATGGTTATCACCAACTGGAACAGAGAGTGGAATCCATATCCCCAAGCCCTGCAACTCATCAGGCGACCATGGCATCCCGGACCTCCGGCCCAGCAACCTCCGCATCAGCACCCACATTAATGGTGCCACCCCCAGAGCCTCGTGTGCCCCCTCCAGAACGGTTTTCAGGGGATCACAGCAAGTTCCGTTCCTTCAGGAATGCCTGCCGGCTTTACTTTCTGCTACAACCTCGCACCTTCTCCCTGGAGAGCACTAAGGTGGGGTTCATAGTCTCACTACTCCAAGTGGAACCTCAAACTTGGGCCCACCATCTGTTGGAACAAGCCAGCCCTCTGCTGGATACCCTGGACTTATTCTTGAATGAAATGGCCAAACTATATGATGATCCTCAGCGCGCCTCAACAGCGGAGGCCAACCTCCATGCCCTCCAGCAAGGGCGTCGGCCAGTGGAGGAGTGTAACAGACTTTAGGCGGTGGAGTTCTGACACCTCTTGGAACGACGCCGCCCTCCTCTATCAATTCCGCATGGGCCTCTCTGAGGCACTGAAAGACGAGCTAGCCCATGTGGGGATCCCTAGTTCCTTGGAGGACCTGATCCAGCTGGCTATCCAGATAGACCGTCGTCTGAGAGAGCGGAGGTCCGAGAGGACCAGCATGACGCGCCCCACATGGATGTTGCCTAGAGTTCCTAACTATCCTCCTACTCCCGTCTCCCAGGTACCTACTGCCGCCCCAGGGGCACCAGAGCCCATGCAAGTAGGCCTACTCCGCTCACCGCTGTCACCAGAGGAAAAACAGCGGCTGCGCCAGAACAACCTCTGCCTTTACTGTGGGGAAGCCGGGCACTACGCCAATGGGTGCCCAAACAAGACCCGCAAGTTCAACTCATCATCTCGTGTGCCTTACGCATTGTCTCTAACGAAATCCGCTCACATTGCTGTCCCTATCTCCCTAAAGCTTCCAGAAAGGATACTCCGAGTCCAGGCTATAATTGACTCTGGCGCCTGTAGCTGCTTCGTGGACCATGCCTTTGCCCTGCAACACAACATTCCACTAACACCTAAGCAGCATCAACTCTCCATACGGCTAGCAGACGGGTCAAACATCAAGTCCGGGCCTATTACTCATGAGACGCAACCACTACTCACCGACATATCACCAGGCCACCAGGGGCTACTTCGTCTAGATGTCATCTCCTCACCCCTGTTTCCAGTCATTTTAGGAATGCCATGGCTACAAGCCCATAACCCGCAGGTCAATTGGGTTACCGGTGAGGTGATTTTCAGTCCTCCTACTGTCTCCAGAACTGTCTCAAAACCTTTCATCACATTCCCCCAGTCATTGGCTGTCTAAAAACGGACTCTGAATCCAAAGAGCTGGTGCCACCGGTGTACCACAACTTCCTGGACGTATTTGACAAACAGAAAGCGGACACCCTTCCTCCCCATCGGGTCTACGACTGTCCGATCGAACTACTACCTGGGGCCGAAATTCCTTTCGGGCGGATATTTCCCCTGTCCGAACCTGAACTCCTGGTCCTCAAGGAGTACATCGATGAGAACCTCAGAAAGGGGTTCATTCTACACTCTTCCTACCCAGCGGGAGCCGGAATATTTTTTGTTGGAAAAAGGGACCACTCGCTCCGCCCGTGTGTGGATTACAGGGATCTGAATAAAGTAACAATTAAGAATCGTTACCCGCTCCCACTAGTCCCAGAACTATTTCAGAGACTCCGTTCAGCAAAGATATTCACGAAGTTGGACTTACGTGGGGCCTATAACCTAATCAGAATCCGTAAGGGGGGCGAATGGAAGACAGCATTCCGAACACGTTTTGGCCACTTCGAATATTTAGTCATGCCATTTGGACTCTGCAACGCCCCGGCCACATTTCAGCATTTCATCAATAACATCTTCAGAGACTTTCTGGACTCCTTTGTGATTGTCTACTTGGACGACATTCTGATATTCTCAACCTCCCTAGAAGTACACCGTGACCATGTGAAGCAAGTTCTGGGCAGACTAAGGCAAAATGGTCTTTACGCCAAGGCCGAGATGTGTGAGTTTGAGCGCCATACCATTCACTTTCTTGGCCTGGTAATATCAAACGGGGGTGTGGCCATGGATCCTCAGAAGGTCTCGGCCATTTTGTCCTGGCCTCCCCCAAACGACAAGAAAGGGGTGCAACGTTTTATTGGATTCTCTAACTTCTATAGGAAATTTATCAAGAACTTCTCCAAAATCATAGCACCCATCACACAGCTCACCAAGAAGCAAAGCCGCTTCCAGTGGACCACGGCGGGCCAAGCTGCCTTTGACCAATTAAAAGGGTCATTTACCTCCGCCCCAGTGCTAAAACACCCTGACCCTGCATTACCCTATACCTTGGAGGTAGATGCATCGGAAAGTGTGGTGGGGGCCATCCTGTCTCAACGCCAAGGACCCAAGTCTCTAATGCACCCTGTGGCCTTCTTCTTCAGAAAACTAGGTTTGTCAGAAAGGAACTATGATGTAGGTGACCGAGAACTCCTGGCAATAAAGCTAGCCTTGGAAGAATGGCGGTACCTCCTGGAAGGGGCAGCACATCCGATATTGCTCTTCACAGATCATAAGAATCTAGAATACCTCAGAACTGCCAGACGCCTCAGACCCAGACAGGCCAGATGGGCTCTTTTCTTTTCCCGTTTTAATTTTCATATTACCTATCGTCCTGGATCCAAGAACATTAAACCCGATGCTCTATCCCGAATGTTTACGGAAGTTGAAGCCCCATCTCCACCCGATACCATCCTGCAAGCTGGGAATTTCCTACTAACCCAATCCAGTTTTGTGACACAAGTCCGCCAGGCATCCTCGAGAACACGGTGACCCCCAGGCACTAACCTTCAGGAGAGGGACGGGCTCTTTTGGCAAGGCACCAAGATCTTCATCCCTTAAGACCTACGCACCACTGCCCTGCAGGCCTGCCATGACTATCCCCTGGCGGGTCACTTTGGGGGCCACAAGACTATGGACCTAATCCAAAGACACTTCTGGTGGCCCAATCTTGCCAAGGACTGCAGGGATTATGTCAACTCTTGCCCGATCTGCCTAAGAAACAAGAACAGTAAGAATAAATCTTGGGGCCTGCTGAGACCACTGCCCATCCCCGAAAGGCCATGGGACAGAATCGCCATGGATTTTATTGTGGAGCTTCCCCCCTCTGAGGGTTTTTCTTCTATTTTCGTGGTGGTTGACCGCTTTTCCCGGATGGCACACTTTATCCCCATGAAAGGGACCCCTTCTGCAACCGAGACTGCCAGGATATTCATCAAAGAAATTGTCAGACTCCACGGAATCCCCAGTGACATCGTCTCTGACCGCGGAGTACAATTCACGTCCAAGTTCTGGAGATCATTATGTAAAGCACTAGGCATTAAGTGCAACCTCTCTTCAGCCTATCACCCCCAGACCAATGGGCAGACCGAACGCACCAATCAAACATTGGAACAATACCTACGCTGCTTTTCCTCATTTTCCCAAGAAGATTGGGCCTCACTACTACCCCTGGCAGAATTCGCATTTAATAATTCCGTCCACTTCACCACGAACCAATCACCATTCTTCTCCAACTATGGATTCCATCCCTCCTTTCTGCCCGCACTTGTGCCAGAATCTCCCGTACCAGCTGTTCAGGACAGGTTGAACATCCTTACATCCAACAACCAGGTGCTTAAGGAAACCATTTCTAAGGCACAGGAAGACAATAAGAGAGGTTTTGACAAAAGGAGAAGGGGAGAATTGGACCTAGAGGTTGGCGACCGTGTATGGCTGTCTACCGCAAACTTAAAACTGGCATGCCCCTCCAAGAAGTTAGGACCAGATACTTGGGGCCTTTCCCTGTCAAAAAGAAGGTCAATCCAGTGGCCTATGAACTTGAACTTCCCGCCTCATTCAGGATACACCCTGTATTCCATGTTTCTCTACTTAAGCCTGATGTGCCAAATTCCTTCCCGGATCGTGAGGTGGGCCCCCCGGAAGCTATCATGGTGGATGGGGAAGAAGAGTTTGAAATTGAGGCTATTCTGGACTACAGGAAAAGGCAGGGGGAGGACCAGTATTTGATTAAATGGAGAGGTTTTGGCCCAGAAGAAAATTCCTGGGAGCCAAAAACAAATCTTCATGCTCAGAGACTCATACAGGCCTTTCACCGTTCCCGCCCTCAAGGCCCGCTTCAAAGAGGCATCCGGAGGCTGCCCCTAAGGAGGGGGCAATGTCAGAGAACTCACGGTACCAATGCCTGTCTTCATGCAGCAGGGGCGAATCATCACTCTGCGGGTGCCAGTACCCATGCGCAGCGTCCCCAACAGAACCGAACGAGCTCCGGAACGTGCGGGCGTACCCGCGCACCAACACGAATGTGTGCGCGTCCTCGCACTCCAATACGAACGGGTGCGCGCACTCGCACGTCAGTGCGAACGGGTGCACGCACTCGCACGTCAGTGCGAACGTGTATGCGCACCCGCGCACGGACGTTCACCTCCACCAATCCCAGCACAGAGCGCCATATATAAACAAGGCCTTCACATGGTGTCAGTGCTGGATCGTCTCCAGTCTGTTCCCTGAGTACCTGCTTGTTATTACCTGTTACCTTGCTCCTTGACTACTCTTCTGGATCATCCCTACTTATTGGCTGCCCACTACAATACTGACCTTGGCTCGGACTTCTTGACTACGGCTCTGCTCCTTGATTTTGTACCTCACCGTCTGCCCGTTGCCAACCTCTGCCTGCCCTTGACTACGAACTTGCCTTCCGCCTTGTACCCTGTTTGCCAGCCAGTTGCCGACCCCTGCCTGTCTTGACGTCGCAGTGCCTATACCCACCTGTCCGGCCACCACTGGATATAGTCTTGGTTACCAACTTCCATACCTGCTTTCCAGAAGAACCGGTATCTCCAAGCACTAGTCTCCTAGCCGCAGGCACCTGCACCCTTTCGTGCCCCAGCACTCCCTGTTCCCACCATCAGGGGTGTTGGGACCGGAACCGTGCACGAGGCCACCCCCAGCATCCGGACTCCGCTGTAAGGTACGTGACAATTGCATAAAAAATTGTAATTTCACACCCCTGTTAAACTGGTGGTGGCACCCAGAAACAAAAATGTTCTTCCAAGCTATCATCAGGATCATTGAGGAGGAAGAGGATAGTCAGTCAACATAACAGGTCACTCAGCATCAGCATAGGCAGTCTTGAAGGGATGTGACATTATAAATTATTCAGTTATATCAGCTTCAGGTGCCTGGTAGCTGGTGGTGATCCAAGACTGATTCATCTTTATGAAGGTCAGTCGATCAACCGAGTCGGGGGACAGGCTGTGATCGGTGACAAAGCCTCCAGCAGCACTGAATGTGCGTTCGGAAAGAACGCTGGATGCAGGACAGGCCAGTAGCTCAATTGCATACTGTGCAAGCTCTGGCCAGTGATCCATCCTCAAGACCCAGTAAGCCAGAGAATTTTCGGTGGGAAAGGTGTCCAAGTCTGACCTTGCCCCTAGGTATTCTTGCACCATTTATATCAGACGCTGGCGATGGTTGCTGGAACTGATCATACCTTGGGGCTGCGGACTAAAAAATTGTCTGAACGCATCGGTCAGACGTCCACCTTCCCCACCGCTCCTTCTGCTACTGACCGAAGCCTCAGCAACTCGTCGTCCGGGACCAGGAGTTTGTAACCTCCCAGTCTCTGGGAACGCGTTGCACAGACCTTTCTGCAAGGCCTCCTGGAGATGTCTCATCCTCTGCTCCCTCTGCGATGGCAAGATAAGGTCCGCAACCTTACCCTTGTACCATGGATCAAGGGGGCGTGGCCTGGAGCTGCATGGAGTAGGGTGTGCAGAGTTAGAGCTCCGTCCGAACATCCATCCTACTGACTCATCCTGCCGGGTTATTTCCCACAAAAGAGACGCCAGACCGCACTGGATATACACCCTGACTCCAGCAACCATGTCACCACCAAAGCGGGTCTCGGAGGCCGTTAACAAACTGGCAAAATATCGTCACGAGGGCCGCGGGAGCGGAGACGAAGATGGCGCTGACCAGGCCCAAGCCCAGGGAGAACCGGCCGCGGGTGATACCGCTAAAATACTAGACGCAGTCTCCCTTTGCCAAGCCACACTCACCTCAAAGATCGAGGAAGTCAAGGTCGATGTCTCCCTCATCAGGCAAGACATCCAGAAGCTGAGGGACCGGGCCTCCGAGACGGAGTGTAGGATGAGACACGTGGAGGCAGACATTGCTCCCCTACAGGTTACCACGGAGCAGCTACAACACCAGCTCAGCGTCGTCCTACACAAGCAGGACGACATGGAAAACAGGCTGAGGAGGTGCAACCTCCGTTTCGTCGGCCTGCCGGAGCGGTCGGAGGGTGCTGATCCTCCCACATTCCTGGAAAACCTGCTCATTAAAACCTATGGAAGGGAGGCCTTCTCGTCCACGTTTGTGATAGAGAGGGCCCATCGCCTTGCCGCCCGCCCTCCACCAGCCGGCGCACCACCCAGGACCTTCATTGCGAAGCTCCTCAATTACCGGGACCGGGACACAGTACTACGCCTTACCCGCGAGCGTGGCAACATACCAGTCGGCAATGTAACCGTCGCTGTGTTCCCGGACTTCTCAGCGGAAGTGCAGAAGAAGCGGGCGCAATTCACAGAAGCCAAGTGCCAGCTCCGCATCAAGCATCTCCCCTACGCCATGCTCTTCCCGGCACGATTGAGGGTCGTATGCGACGGCAAGGCCCAGTTTTTTGAGGATCCTGCGGCGGTGATCTCGTGGCTTGAAGACCGTGACCCGACCGGCCCTGCACACCGATAGCCCACACGTCTGCCAACAGTGAGCCCGAGCTACACCTACCTAAACAAATGCACATGCTCCGGGCGCCGCCCGCAACCATCTTCAAAATGTATCCTGCTCCGCCCGACGACCATCCGGATGCCCCCTGCACCCATAACCAGCGCGGCCGCAGTAACCAGCTACCTCTCCGGTGACGCTATCGGCCGCCCGTGACGTGCTGCCTACAAGTGGACCCAGCCACCGCCAAAACTGTGAGTTTCCAGTGCCCCCCTCTCCTCCTCTACCTCTCCTCTGTGCAGGAACTATTACCCCCCCTGCAACGAACCATGTCCCAGAGCTGCCTGGCAGCGGTCCCGCGCCTCAACACAGCACATCTCCTATTCTTCCCCTGCATACCGACCCCAGCTACTCCGGTTCTACTCGGACGCCCCACAAGCTCTCACCTGACTGGTGGAACAAACCAGCACCCCTGCCCCACTGCGAGCTTTGCAGACTGTACTTTTGTTCGCCCCCCCCTCCCCTCATGGAGCCCGGTGCCTCGGGTGAGCTTCTCACCCAGAGGTTCGTAGCACCGGCCGCACCACAGTTCTCCTGGCCAGCTGCCACCCCCATGGCTATGGTGGGTGGCCGTTCTTTTGGTTTGCCACGCTGGTCCAGTGTAGGCATAGTTAGTTGTTTTATGCTGCTTTTATCATTGCTAAACGCGCAACCTTTACTGTTGACATGTTATGTGCCGCTGATGTATTATATGCACCACCAAATATGCCTAAATATCTGTACGCTCTCATACCAGATGACATATCATGTGAATGTATTGCAGAAATTTCATGCTATAGGTTCCCCCCTGAGGGTCCGACTGCCCAAGCCGCCCCCCCCCCACTCTCCCATGGCATCCCTTAAACTACTCACCTGGAATGTGCGGGGGTTGGGTGCCAGGCCTAAGAGAATTGCTGTTCTCTCCTACCTTAAAGCCGCACGAGCCGACATCTCTGTCCTCGTGGAAACCCACATAGTGGGCCAAGCCCAAATGTCACTTAAAAGGCCCTGGGTGGGATGGCTATACCATGCTCCCCACACCTCTAATTCCTGTGGGATTGCCATCCTTATTGCAAAGTCGGTGCAGTTCCAGCTGCATGACCTGCGGTCGGACCCTCAGGGCAGATCCCTCTTTCTCCATGCCACTATAAGCGGGCTCGAAGTTCTCCTTATGTCATTCTATGTGCCACCACCATTCCAATTTAACATCCTCCAAGAGGGCCTCGCCTTCATGGCTGAGCACCCCACAGTACCGGCAATTTGGCTCGGCGACTTCAATATGACCATAGACACCAGCCTAGACAGACTCAGGACCCCTGCTCAAGCACCCCCCACCCCGTCCACCACCCGATTCGGCAGGCTTCTGGCTGAATTTGCCCTGACAGACTCTTGGAGATATAAATACCCAGACAAAATAGCTTTCTCATGCTTTACCACTTCACATATGGCCATGTCGCGCATTGACCTAATTTTAATGTCCCCTGCCCTGCTGCCGGACCTCATTGATGTGGGGTTCGGTAGCAGAGTCCTCTCCGACCACTCCCCCTATTGGGCAACGCTGCGACTCCCAACGTCCCCGGTCCCCCGTACATGGCGATTGAACCCCTTCTGGCTCTCTATCCTCCCCGACCTAGAGGCTGTCGACCGTGAATGGACACACTTCTTTAGCACTAACCTAGCTTCGGCACCCATGGGTGCGGTATGGGAAACCTTTAAAATCCACGCTCGCCTGATACTCTCCACCCGCATAAACAGACACAAAGCCGCGTCCAAGACCATACTGCAGCAGTCTGAGGAGAGACTCAGCTCCCTGGAACAGGTGTTCCTTGCTGACCCTTCCGCAGACAATGCTTCCCTCCTCCGTGCGCAGTCCAGACTGACTGATCAACTGCACTTCGAAAAAGCGAAACAACACATATTTTTCAGCAAACAGCGTGCTTTCGAACATGGTGAGCGGGCGGGCAAACTTCTTGCCTATATGGCCCATCTTGACCATTCCCCTCCAGTGGTGGTCCAACTTCGGACTGCGGCGGGGGAGGTAATCTCTGATCCTAGCCGAGTGGCGGAGGAATTTAAACAATTTTATTCGGACCTCTACACTTCCACGGCCTGTCACACCCCAGCTGCGCTGACCCAATTTCTCCAGATGGTAGATTTTCCCTCCCTTACCCAATCCCAGACGAGCCAGCTTGAGGCACCCATAACCACTGACTGCATCGCTGAGGCAATATCACTTCTCCCAACCTCCAAGGCACCTGGCTCTGATGGCCTCCCCCTGGAATTCTACGCGCACTTTCAGGATACCCTCATCTCCAAACTACAAAAACTATACACCCATATTTTTGACACTGAGTCCCTCCCCCCCTCTATGGGGGAGGCTCTCATTGTCCTCATACCCAAACCCGGTAAAGACCCCCTCTTACCTGAATCCTACCGCCCCATATCCCTCCTACAGCTAGATGTCAAAATCCTCGCCAAAATCCTTGCCCTCCGCCTCAATAAAGTCATTCTTAGCCTAATCCACCCAGACCAGACATGCTTTATGCCCGATAAAAACACAGCGTTCAATCTCCGCAGGCTATTCATGAATTTACAGGCAACTCACGACAACACTGGGTCTAGGGTGGTGGTGAGCCTTGACGCCGCAAAGGCGTTTGATTCTGTGGAGTGGAGGTACCTATGGGAGTGCCTTCGCAGGTTTGGCTTCGGCCCCAAATTCATTAAGTGGCTACAGCTTCTCTACCAGGCTCCCACTGCCCGGATCCAGGTCAACGGCAGGATATCTGACCCTTTCGCCCTCACAAGGGGCACCCGCCAAGGCTGCCCCATATCCCCGCTCCTATACGCCCTTGCAGTCGAACCTCTGGCCATAGCAATTAGAGCCCATCCCCTCATCAAAGGCCTGCGAACGGGACACATAACTGAACTAATCAGCTTGTACGCTGACGACATGCTCCTCTACCTGGAAGACTCGGGCCCCTCCCTTGAGGCCGCGCTTCAATTAATCAAACACTTTGGCGAGTACTCGGGGTTGCAAATCAATTGGTCGAAGTCCCAAATCCTACCACTAGACTTGGGGGCCCCCACTGCATCACAGGCCGCGCTACCACTAGTCAGGGCTAGCCAAATCAAGTACCTGGGGGTACAATGCACCAGGTCCCCCGAGGAATATACAAGACTCAACATCGAACCCCTCTTTACACTTCTCAAATCCAAGACCCAAATCTGGTCCCGGCTCCCCCTTGGGGTCATGGGCCGCATCAACCTGATCAAGATGATCCTTCTCCCCAAGATGCTATACCTGTTCTGGCACGCTCCCCTGTGCATCCCCCTCAGAACCTTTAAGTCTATGGAAGCTATACTCAACACCTTTGTCTGTGGTCCCTCTCGCCACAAGCTATCTTGGAAAACACTAAAATGCCCAGTGCACCTAGGCGGCGCAGCCCTCCCGGATCTTCTCCTTTACTACCTAGCATCTCAACTCTCCCATCTATACTACTTCGACAAGGCGGACAAAGACCGCTACCTTGCGCTGGTTTGTTCATCCAGCCAAGGTCCGGTCTCCCACCCACTGCAGATCCTCTTCTGCGGCACACATGGGCATTCCATCCCCCCTAAATCCATGCTGTCCCACCACTGTAAAATCTGGCAGCTTGCCATCAACAGAACCAAAGCCCCTCCCATCCACGCCCACACACCCCTTTGGAACAACTCCCTATTGCCTGAGCTCCTCACGATACCCGACCAGGCTCTCTGGATAACCAGGGGAATTATATTCCTCTCCCAAGTAGTGCGGGGAAGCTCAATTAGACAATTCCAGGCTCTCAAAGACGACTTCGACCTCCCCAACCACATGCTCTTCCGACACCTTCAGCTCCGGCATGCTCTCAGCGCCCAATTCGCTGGGTCCATCCCCAGGCTGGAATCACTGTCCCCTGTGGGTGTGATCAGAGGCCAGGCCCCAAGAAATTAACCTCCTACTTCTACAATTACCTACTGACGCCTGAAGCTACCCTGCAGGCGCAAAACCCAAAACCCAAATGGGAGGCGGACCTGGGCGCTGTGGAGCAGGAGGAGTGGGAAGATGCACTCACTGTCTCCAAGCTAGTATCCCCTAAACTGTCGGACAGACTCACCCACTTGTATATTCTGCACAGATCATACCTCACCCCGGCACGCCTCGCCAGGTTCAGACCAGGCCAAGACCCCTCCTGCCCCAAATGCGGAGACCCCAGTGGCACATTTTATCACCTATTATGGACCTGCCCACGCATCCAGGAATACTGGTCACAAGTCATCAAATTTCTACACGATCGAATGGGGTCACCCGTGTCCCTGTGCCCCCGCCAATGTCTACTGGGGATCCTTTCACTCCCCGAGGAAGAAAAATATCTCTCCACTTTCTTACAGGAGACGCTGTTTCTAGCCAGAATGCAGATTGCCCGAACCTGGATTAAAGCGAACCCCCCCACCCTCCAAACATGGATAGTTGCAGTAAACGCCCTCCTCCCCTTTAAAAAGTTACTATACCTCCACCGAGGCTGCCCGGCCAAATACAACAAAATCTGGGACAGATGGATAGACGACCCAGACACCTACCCGCCCTAGGAGCAACACACTCCCCCCTGACTGACCGCTCATCCCCTTCCCCTAAGGCACACAATGAGTAGAATAGCCTAACCAACTGTATGAGTACTGAGTCTGCTGGGTACACACCCTGCGCATCCCAATACGCCTGACGAGCACCAGGACCCCACTAAACAGCTGCGGAACATACTGGAGCCCCCGCCTGACTGATCACCCACTGAAACCCACGAGGTCGCACCATTCTGACATACATATAGCATCTCTTTATTCCTTACGGTATTTTGGTACCCTCCCTAGAACCTGTCAACTGCGTTTTTTTTTTTAAACTTTTTTTTTTTTAATTTTTGGAAAAAATTTTAAATTTAATGGATAAGATAGTGGGAAAATAAAATCCTTGGAAATTAAAAAAATGAAAAAATTATAATCTTGACCTAGGAGGACGAAATTCAAATGGAGTAGGAGGTTGAGGTGGCGGTGGATGTGGCGGTGTAGTGGCTGTTGCACTTAAACTGTGAAAATGTATCCTTGTTTGGTTTATGCTCAATAAACTTGGTTTTGATTTAAAAAAAAAGGTCGTTCATCTTTGGAGATTTTGTGAATCTCCTTGTCCTCCGTACTGCGCAAGCACTGCACCTGCGCAGTAAGTGGCCGGACACTATCCGATAGCAAGACAGTTTTCGTCAGAACACCGGTATATGTGTCTATTCTGCACAAGGTATGGCCAAGTCCTGTGGGATCCATGCCTGGTTAATTTTAATGAACGTGAGCTTGTCCACATTGGCTCTGGACAGGCGGCTGCGCTTGTCTGTGATAACGCCCTCCTGCCGTGCTAAATACACGTTCAGATAATACACTGGCGGCAGGGCAGTCCAGCACCTCCAAGGCGTAAAGGGCAAGCTCAGGCCATGTGCCCAATTTGGAGACCCAGAAGTTGAAGGGGGCAGACCCGTCATGCAGTACGTGTACGCGTGTGCACACATACTGCTCCACCATGTTGGTGAAATGTTGCCTCCTGCTAAGACGTTCCATCTCAGCTGGTGGTGCTGGTTGTTGTGGCATGCCGACAAAGCTTTTCCACATTCCGGCTATGCTAACCCTGCCTTGCGAGGTGCTGGCGGTGCCCCGGCTGCGTTGGCGACCTCTTCCTCCTCCTCTGCCTTCGCCTTGTGCTTCCACCGTACCCCCGCTTCCAAGTGGGAATGCCACCAGCAGCGCGTCTACCAGCATGCGCTTGTACTCGCGCATCTTACGATCACACTCCAGTGAGGTAATTAAGGACGGCACGTTGTCCTTGTAACGGGGATCCAGCAGGGTGGCCACCCAATAATCAGCACCAGTTAAAATGTGGGCAACTCGGCTGTCATTGCGGAGACACTGCAGCATGTAATCGCTCATGTGTGCCAGGCTGCCCAGAGGCAAGGAAAAGCTGTCCTCTGTGGGAGGTGTATCGTCTGTGTCCTCTGTATCCCCCCAGCCACGCACCAGTGATAGACATGAGCTGGTCTGGGTGCCACCCTGCTGTGAACATGGTTCCTTCTCCTCCTCTATCTCCTCCTCATCCTCCACCTCGTCATCCTCCAGAACTGTGCCCTTGCTGCCAGACAATTGTGTACCTGGCGCTTGTTGGTGCAGGAACCCACCCTCGTAGCCACTTGTAAATGACTGCCCTGAAAGCCTTGGAAATGAACCCTCTTCCTCCTCCTCCTCCTCCTCCTCATCCTGTGCCACATCCTCTTCCATCATCGCCTTAAGAGTTTTTTCAAGGAGGCATAGAACTTGGATAGTAACGTTGAGAACGGCGTTATCGGCACTGGCCATGTTGGTGGAGTACTCGAAACAGCGCAACAAGGCACACAGGTCTCGCCTGGAGGCCCAGTTATTGGCGGTGAAGTGGTGCTGTTCCGCAGAGCAACTCACGCGTGCATGCTGCAGCTGAAACTCCACTATCGCCTGCTGCTGCTCGCACAGTCTGGCAAGCATGTGCAAGGTGGAGTTCCACCTTGTGGGCACGTCACATATGAGACGGTGAGCGGGAAGGCCGAAGTTACGCTGCAGCGCTGACAGGCGAGCAGCAGCAGGGTGAGAACGCCGAAAGTGCGCACAGACGGCCCGCACTTTCTGCAGCAGCTCTGCATATCGGGGTAATTCTTCAGGAACCTCTGGACCACCAAGTTCAGCACATGCGCCAGGTAAGGGATGTGCGTCAAACCGGCAAGGCCCAGAGCTGCTACGAGATTTCGCCCATTATCGCACACCACCAGGCCGGGCTTGAGGCTCACTGCCACCAACCACTCATCGGTCTGTTGTTCCATGTCCCTCCACAACTCCTGCGCAGTGTGGGGTTTTTCCCCCAAACAGGAAAGTTTTAAAACTGCCTGCTGTCGTTTAGCCCTGGCTGTGCTGAAGTTGGTGGTGAAGGTGTTACGCTGACCGAATGAGGAGGCGGTAGAGGATGAGGAGGCGGAGTAGGAGGAGTTAGCAACAGGAGGCAAACTGAAGTGCCCTGCAATCCTCGGTGGTGGAAGGTCATGCGCCAAACTGCTATCCGCCTCTGGCCCAGCCGCCACTACATTTACCCAGTGTGCTGTTAGGGAGATATAACGTCCCTGACCATGCTTACTGGTCCACGCATCCATAGTTAGGTGGACCTTGCCACAGATGGCGTTGCGCAGTGCACACCTGATTTTGTCCCCCACTTGGTTGTGCAGGGAAGGGATAGCTCGTCTGGAAAAGTAGTGGCGGCTGGGCACGACGTACTGTGGGACAGCCAATGACATCAGCCTTTGAAAACTCTGCGTCTCCACCAAACGGAATGACAGCATTTCAAAGGCGAGCAATTTTGAAATGCTGGCATTCAGGGCCTGGGAAATAGAGAGCTGAAAGCTTCCATGGGACATTGTGGAGATGGTTGGTGACCCAGGTGGTAGTGTTGCTGGCAGATCCTCTGTTTGCGGGTTGGCAGGTGTCACTATCACTACAGAGGTGGATGAAGAGGCCGAGACTGCAGCAGAAGAGGAAGCAGGAGGAGCCAGAGACCTTTCTTGGTTTTTGTGGCGTCTACTCCACTGCATCTCGTGCTTTGCACTTAGATGCCTGGTCATGCAGGTTGTGCTCAGGTTGAGAACGTTTATGCCTCGCTTCAAGCTCTGATTGCACAGCATGCAAACCACTCGTGTCTTGTCATCAGGACATTGTCTGAAGAACTGCCACGCTAGGGAACTCCTTGCACCTGGCTTTGGTGTGCTCGGTCCCTTGCTGCGTTGGGCAGTAGCAGACGTACTGTCTAGGGGACGGACGCTCCGCTTTTGCACCCTGCTCCCTCTTCTGCTGTGCTGGTGGCTCTGTGCGACCACCACCTCTTCCTCTGAACTACACTGGTCACCTGCATGATGTTGATTCCATGTGGGGTCAAGGACCTCATTGTCCTCCACATCATCTTCCACCCAAAATTCACCCCTGCCCTCCTTGTCGGTCTGCACAATGGCGAAAGCAGCAGCAGTTGGCACCTGTGTTTCGTCATCATCCGAGACGTGCTGCGATGGTTCTCCCATGTACTCATCATGAAACATAAGTGGTTGGGCATCGGTGCACACAATCTCTTCCACTTCTGGGGCAGGGCTAGGTGGATGGCCCTGGGAAACCCTGCTAACAGAATCATCAAAAAGCAGAAGAGACTGCTGCCTGATTTGGGGCTCAGACTGATTGGCTGATTTGCAAGGGGGTGAGGTGAAAGACTGATGGACATCGGCTGCAGGTGCCAACTCTGAACTTTCATCAGGAGACTGGGTGGGAGACAATGTGAAGGAACCGGAGGCACTGTCAGCAGCAACCCAATCTACTATCGCCTGTACTTGTCCTGGCCTCGACATTCATACAGCCTCATTAGGCGCAGCAAAATACTGCTGCAGGCTCTGTCGCCTACTCGCACCTGAGGAAGGTGTTTCACTAGTGCGTGTAGCTGGCACAGATCGACCACGTCCTCTCCCTGCAACAGGAGCGCCACCAGCAGCACCACGACCCGGGCCACGTCCCCTTTTTGATGATCTCCTCATATTTTCAAAATTTATGATCTCGCCCTAAATGGGTGTTTTTGTATATAGCAGAATACACGTACATTGTCTAAAGCGTTTATGAAAACGCAGAAAATGCTATTAGGAAAAAAAAAAACACAGCAAAATAAAAATTTTTTGCAATGTTTTTACAATATCAGAATAAACGGATAGTGTCTAAAGCGTTTATGAAAACGCAGAAAATGCTATTGGGAAAAAAAAGCACAGCAAAATTACATTTTTTTGCAATGTTTTTGCAATATCAGAATACACGGACAGTATGTAAAGCATTTATAAAAACGCAGAAAATGCTATTGGGAAGAAAAAAAACACTGCAAAATTAATTTTTTTTGCAATGTTTTTGCAATATCAGAATACACGGACAGTATGTAAAGCGTTTATGAAAACGCAGAAAATGCTATTGGGAAGAAAAAAACACAGCAAAATTAATTTTTTTTGCAATGTTTTTGCAATATCAGAATACACGGACAGTATGTAAAGCGTTTATGAAAACGCAGAAAATGCTATTGGAAAAAAAAAACACTGCAAAATTTATTTTTTTTGCAATGTTTTTGCAATATCAGAATACACGGACAGTATGTAAAGCGTTTATGGAAATGCAGAAAATGCTATTGGGAAGAAAAAAACACTGCAAAATGTATTTTTTTTGTAATGTTTTTGCAATATCAGAATACACGGACAGTATGTAAAGCGTTTATGAAAACGCAGAAAATGCTATTGGGAAGAAAAAAAACACTGCAAAATGATTTTTTTTTGCAATGTTTTTGCAATATCAGAACACACGGTTAGTGTCTACAGCGTGTATGTATGAACACGCAGAAAATGCTATTGGGGAAAAAAAAAAAAAGCAAAAATTAAATTTTTATGCAATGTTTTTCCAATAGCAGAATACACACAGACTATGGTGTATCTCTTAGTATATGCAGTGTTGGTCCTAATGTTGCATTGAGCTTGCAGGTAAAATGTTTATATTTTGTCTGGCACTGGCCTCATGGCACTGTTATGCCTCGTACACACGTACGGACTTTTGCCGGCGGACCTAAGTCCAGCGGACAATCCGCTGGACTTTCCGGCTAGGTCCGCTGGACTTTCCGAGGGTGTGGACTTGCCCACACACGCACAGACTTCTCCAGCGGATAATCCGCCGGCCAAAAGTCCGCGGGACTTTTGAAAATGAACGGACTTGCCCACACACGGAGCAGTCCGTTCATTTCGAACGTAACTTCAGGTTACGTAGCTAGCGTAGGCAGTAAATGCCGCCGCGCTAGCTCCGCAAGCTGGCATGGATTTAAAGGGAATCCCCACGCCGAAAAAACGGCGTGGGGGTTCCCCCCAAATCCATGTCAGACCCTCATCCGAGCACGCAGCCTGGCAGGCCAGGAAAGGGGTGGGGACGAACGAGCGCCCCCCCCCCTCCTGAGCCGTACCAGGCCGCGTGCCCTCAACATGGGGGGTGCCCTGGGGAAAGGGGGGCCGTGCGGCCCCCCCCACCCCAAAGCACCTTGTCCCCATGTTGATGAGGACAAGGGCCTCTTCCCGACAACCCTGGCCGTTGGTTGTCGGGGTCTGCGGGCGGGGGCTTATCGGAATCTGGGAACCCCCTTTAATAAGGGGGCCCCCAGATACCGGCCCCCCACCCTATGTGAATGAGTATGGGGTACGATGTACCCCTACCCATTCACCTAAGGTGTAAAATGTAAAGTAAAAAAAAACACCCACACTTTTGAAAAAATAGTTTATTGCACTGCTCCGGGGGTCTTCTTCCGTCTTGGGGGTCTTCTCGCCGGACTCCCCCGCCATTTACCAAGCTCTTTTACCGAGCGAGGGGAGTCCGGCTACCTTCTTCGTCGTCGCCGCCGTCTGGGGGTCTCGATCCGCCTTCGGGGGTCTTCTTCCGTCTTGGGGGTCTTCTCGCCGGACTCCTCCCCTCTCTTCTGCTCTTTTACCTAGCTCTTTCACGAGGGGAGGTGTCCGGCTACCTTCTTCGTCGTCGCCGCCGTCGTCTGGGGGTCTCGATCCGCCTTCGGGGGTCTTCCGGGGGTCTCTTCTGTTCTTGCGGCGGTCGTCGTCTTCCGCGCCGCCGGCGCCTTCTTCTTCTTCTTGTCCTCCTTCTTGTCCTTCTTGTTCTTCTTCTTCTTCCGATGTTGACCCGACGCTCTCTCTGCCCGGAATGCCTGTGCCGCTCTGAGCTCGGACTTATATAGGGACATGGGCGACAGGGTCACATGTTCATGTCACATGGTGACCCCGCCCCCTTGCGATGTCACAGTCCCAGCATCCTCCGGGACTGTGACAACACAAGGGGGCGGGGTCACCATGTGACATGTGCATGTGACCCGGAGCAGTGCAATAAACTATTTTTTCAAAAGTGTGGGTGTTTTTTTTACTTTACATTTTACACCTTAGGTGAATGGGTAGGGGTACATCGTACCCCATACTCATTCACATAGGGTGGGGGGCCGGTATCTGGGGGCCCCCTTATTAAA